>JACDNR010001024.1:0-29049 GCA_013421045.1 Propylea japonica | reverse complement strand
TAAAAATTGTAGCGTTCTACATGTTGTTTGTGTCTGCCTGTATATATTTCCCCGATAATTGCCGGCGCTGCATATGTTCGGTTTATGCGTGTGAATCTTATGCGAATTTCTTTTCGATATTGACCGCCTAGCAGTGAATATAGATTTATTTACTTGCGTTGTGATAATATCGTACCTCCACTTTTTTATATCTTTACATTAATTATCGTGAAAGAAAACCCTCATATAAGGGTAAGTATCTTTTCAATTCCGCTTTGTCGCTGACTTCCTCCTATATTGTTTGCATATTATATTAATTGCATTGCTAAATATTGTCGTTCTACGATTTCCCCAATCCTTTTGTATTTCTGTTGCCAATGCAGAGAATTCAATGCCTGTACCGATTTCCATTCTGTAATAATTTCTTTTTGTGCTTTGCATGTTGCTATATTGCTTGATCTACACTATTTCTTTTCAGGAAATTTCTAAATTAATCTTTCTGTTTCTGAATTAATTCGTGTATAATTGCTTGTAGAATTCATTAATGTTCAATACCTGCAAATAATTTTCCTTTTCGCTAAGTTTCGTTGAATACTTTCAAGTGTTTATATGAACTTTTTGTAGACATTTTTGTGAACTAGACAGATAAGTCAATTCGATTAATTCGGGGACAGAAAGATATTTATGATATGTTTGGCGTCTGATTCGTATTCGTGTTTCACAGTTTTTCTGGGAGATTTCTTATAATTGAACTCGTTTGAGAATTGGAATATCGTTGGATTTCTTGGAAGATTATTGAACAGAATAAAGTTTCCGTACATCTGGAAGCCATTGACCTTGAGGATTGAAGACGTTACCTACAGGGTGGTCGGAGCGACAAGAAGTTTTCACTAGCCAATTTCTGCCTTGACGACTATACAGAGTGATCTCAACAACCACCAGGAGTTCACCCACCATCAACATCGGAAAATAATACAGGGAAGTTCAAAATCGCCAATTATTAAAGCAAATTAATATCTCTGCTAATTATTATTATTAATTACTGTTTTTATTGTTACCCTACTACATTACTGGTACCAGATAATTGTGAATATATTTGTGAATAAATACTTGTGAGTATTTGAGGATCGTGATTTGCCTGAGTAATTGAGTCTTCTCCATTCTATCAATTATTAGATTAGATCTACGCCCACTCTGACGACTGAGCTCGGGCAGTTCAAACATTTGAAGCCGGAAAGGCTACAAATTTTGGCGCCCAACGTGGGGCCCTGAAAATATTCTGTGCACTAATTAGAGTTTTTTCATTAAAATTTTTTTCAAATTTTTCATTTTTGAATTTGATTGGAGGTGACTTGGTTCTGAGGGCACATTACGATCTTTTCGGTCGGTCATTGAAGATACTTTGAATTTCTCTCTGATTCTATTGGCATTTATACCGAATTTCTGATTTTTTTTCTTTCTCAATTTCTTGATAAGTAAGTTTTACATATCTCTCTCACATATCTCTTTTCTTAGATTCGGATAATTATCTCATATTTTCATTATGGCAATCAATCCGAATTTTCTCAAACAAAATGAATTGGCATATGAAATAGCAATTCGAGGAATTGAAGTTCCATCTTAGTTGATGAAAAGCGTAAAATTTTGAGGGGATTATTAGCCCAAGAATGTTCAGATCGAAGTTTTACTAACGTGAATGATCCTTTTTCCTTCGAAGAAAATGTAATGGGAATAAAAGAAAGTTTGGCGGATTTAAGCGATTTGTGTTCGAAATTCAGTTTTTCTTTCCAACTTGAGTATAGGCGCATAATCACGAGATTTACGCACGTGACCGGTAGAATTCAGAGGTTATCTCCAGATAAAGAACAAGAACAAGCTATTAGGCAAATGCTCTATAAGGAGGTTTTAATGTTAGAAGCGGATATAGCGGAAAAAGCCTCTCCTCCTGAATCCGATGCTCCCTGTACTTCCACTCCTGTGAAAACTATCGGTTCCCAAGCTCAAAATGTGATTTTTCCTCCTATAAATAACGGCTCCCATTCGAAATGTGTTCCTGTTTACAAATGGGGTTTGAAGAAATTTTCGGGTAAGGAACCACTTATCCATTTTTAGAACTTATACAATCCTTGAAAGGTTCTAGAGGTTGTACAGATTCAGATTTGTTTGCATCTGCTAGCGATTTGTTTGAACATGATGCATGGACCTGGTGGCATAGTAACCATCTTAAAAATCGTTTCAAAAATTGGGAAGATTTGCTGTCCGCTTTGAAATCCACCTTTTTGCACACAAATTATGACTCTGTTCTATTAAATGGAATAAAATCTCGTAAGCAAACATCCCGAGAGTCTGTTGCTTTGTTCATTTCTTCTATGGAAGCTCAATTTTATAGGCTTACAAGGTGTCCACCGGAACCGGAAATGGTAGAAATAATCAGAGCCAATTTGCTGCCTGATTACGTAAAAGCTCTTGTTCTACAGGACGTTAATTCTGTGGCTCAGTTAACATCCCTTTGTAAGAGAATCGAAGATACTCTTTGTTCAAGCGTGTCTGGACAGCTTAGTGAATTGCAGGTTTCTGAGGTTCGATCTGCTGTCAGGTGTTGGAACTGCGATGAGGATGGTCATCGATACTTTGAGTGTGCCAAGCCAAAATCTCGATTTTGTTTTGGATGCGGTCGCAAAAACGTGACCAAGTCAAATTGTGCGTTTTGTTCAAAAAACGTGAACAAGGCCAAAAATCCCGCAGGTATTGGAGGTCTTTCAGGTCAAAATCCTGCTCTGAAACCAAAGACCCATTCGAAGAGAAAGTAAACTTCTTCGATGAGGAAGATTGGAAATCCTGGCTCAATGTTGTCAAAGATTTCTATTCACCTAAATAACTTCCCCAATCATCCCTGCAGATTACCCCTGCACATTAAGCCAGAGCAAGAACGTTGAGACAGAGGTCTCAACAGACATATATCCCCTTCTCGAGTGTCGTCAAAATGACAATCGGCCTTACCTCACCGTTTATGTCGAAAACGAACCTATTTCTTCTCTATTGGACAGCGGTAGTAACGTCACTATTTTGGGTTCGCCATCCATTCACCTTCTCCGTAAACTAAATTTGAGCATCGACTATGACATTTCAATAAATCTCACAACTGCCGACGGAAAACTCCAAAATACTTTAGGGTATGTGCATCTTCCTATTTCCTTGCAGAACGTAAGTAAGGTTCTGAAAGTACTCGTTGTTCCTTCCATCACACACGGTTTAATTTTAGGTATGGATTTTATACAAATCTTTAACTTGACTCTCAATTTTCGCGATTTTTCTTATAATAATAATTCTGTCGTAACTACAGAGGAATCCGTAGCTGCCGTTCGTGCTCTTGTTGGCTCTGAAACTTTGACCGAGCCTCAAAAATTTGAGTTGGAATTCACCATTGATCTCTTCAGACAAATTGCCCCTTCTGATAGATTAGGAAGAACACATTTGTTTGAATATAATATTGATACTGGAAATGCTAAACCAATCCAACAGAGACAGTATCCGTTGTCACCAGCGATGCAGTCTATCCTTAATAAGGAGATTGATCAAATGTTGGAGCTCAACATTATAAAACATATTTCTGGATGCAGCCCATGGGTATCACCTTTATGGTTAGTTCCAAAAAAGGATGGTACTCACAGAGTTGTTTTCGATGCCAGGAAGTTGAATTCTGTTACTCTCGCTGACAGTTACCCTATGCCATCCGTTGACTCTATTTTGAGTAAGGTACGGGATGCTTCTTATTTGTCCTCCATCGATTTGAAGCAGGCATTTTTCCAAATTCCTCTGGACGAGGAATCAAAAATTAAAACGACATTTGCAGTCCCAGGTAGAGGATTGTTTTGCTTTAATGTTGTACCCTTTGGTCTAAATAACGCTGGAAAGGCAATGGTGAGGCTGATGGACGCTGTGATAGGTCCTTCCCTAGAGCCCTATGTATTTTATTACATGGACGATATTATAGTTTGTACTCCCACCTTTGAGTTGCATTTGGCAGTTTTAAGAAAACTTTTCCATCGTTTAAAAGAAGCAAATTTAACAGTTAATTTCGAAAAATGTTGTTTTTGTCGGTCCTCTTTAAATTTCCTAGGTTTTGTCGTGGACTCAGATGGTTTGAGAACGGATCCATCTAAGGTCCAAGCTATCCTAGACTATCCTGTCCCCAAGAATACCACGCAAATAAGACGGTTGATTGGATTGATAGGTTATTATCGTAGATTTCTGAAAGATTTTGCTTCGGTTTGTAGTCCTATTTCCGATTTATTAAAAGGTAGAAAGAAAGGACAACCCATCGCATGGACAGAGCAAGCTAATGATGCCTTTTTGCAAATAAAATCGTTGCTGACTTCAGCACCCATACTGGCTAGTCCAGACTTCACTAGACCTTTCTGTGTCGCATGTGATGCGAGTGATAACGGCGTTGGAGCTGTGCTATTTCAAGAAGAAGATGGCCTAGAGCACCCAGTGGCTTATTTTAGTAAGGTCCTTAATAAAAGTCAACGTAATTACACTACGACTGAAAAAGAACTTTTAGCAATCGTGTTATCGATTGAGAAGTTCAGACCATACATAGAAGGTACCGAATTCACCATTATTACCGACCATTCCTCTCTCGTTTGGCTTAATTCTATGAAAAATCCAAATCAGCGAATTTCCGGTGGATTATGAAGCTATCATCTTATCGTTATAAAATTGTACACCGCAGTGGGTCGTTGAACACTGTAGCTGATTCACTTTCTCGTATGTCTAACACGGAAATGCAAATATCCTTGTTGAATTTGTCTCAACTGAGATTTGATAAGTGGTATCGTGGCTTGTTGATGAAGGTTGGAACAAATCCAGATCTTTATCCCGAATTCAAAATAAGCAATGGTGTCTTATATAAACATATTCTTCCTAGGTACCGAATAATACAAGATTCTCCCGAGTGGAAAATAGTAGTACCATCCTCCCATAGGTTGGAGCTTATGAAAGAGTTCCACGATGAACCTACCTCCGGTCATTTTGGAGTCTATAAAACTTTATCCCGAATCTCCGAGCTGTACTACTGGCCAAGAATGAAAAATTCTATTGTTAAGTATGTAAGGAGTTGCAAGGTATGTGCATCATGTAAGCCTGGTAATCTGCCTCAAGCTGGACTCATGGGCAAATATCGAAATATAAATTTTGCATTTCAATTTCTGAGTGCTGATTTATTAGGGCCTTATACTCGATCAAAGGCTGGAAATCAATACCTCTTAGTAGTAACCGATTGGTTTTCTAAATTTGTGATGGTTCAACCACTTCCTAAGGCTACCTCTAGGTCTATTGTAAGGTTTATTGAGAATCAAATATTCTTGGTTTTCGGTGTTCCTCAGATTATTGCAGTAGATAATGGCCCACAATTTGTATCTAAAGATTTCAAAGATCTTATGAATAGATATAAGGTACAGAGAATCTTTTATAACGCAAGATTCCATCCCCAAATCAATCCCACCGAACGTGTGAATAAAACCATCGTTACTGCTATACGATCATTTATTAATGGTGATCATAAAACATGGGATCAAAATGTTCATCAGATCGCACAAGCCATTAGACTTGCGAAACATGAGAATTTGAAATATAGCCCTTCTTTTGTAGTGTTTCTCAGAAATGTCGCAACTGACGGATCTTTTTATGGTCTTATTTCAGAGAATGCAGACAACGTTATTTCCATAGGAGAAAAGCTCTTGGATCCCGAATTACTTCTTCGACTACCAGAGCTTCACGACGAGATTCGAGCAAGGTTGAAGCATTCTTATGACGTCAACGCTCGAAGATATAACCTTAGACGGCGAGACTACGTCTCATCAATGTTGGTGATAGAGTATGGAAGAGGAATTTCGTTCTTTCTGATGCTTCCAAAAACTTTTCGGCGAAGCTTGCTCCAAAATTCGTGCCTTGTATTGTGAACAAGGTGATTTCTTCTCTGGTCTATAATTTGGTTGACCTGGATGGAAAAGATCTAGGAAATTTTCACATTAAAGATATCAAACCCGATCTGAGTGAAAATAACTGCAGTGACGATTCCCCAGATGAGGAATCCGACTAATTTTGCGAAATATTTAAAATGTATAGGTGTCGTTCATTGTTAATGTCTAGACTTTTGAAACATACTCGCAACCCCCATGATATACCTTGAACATTTCTTGACCACGAAACGAGCGAAAGATAGAAATGTATAAGCGTTAGGGAATAATAGTATCTTACCTTCTTGCCTTATCTATTCCTTATTTTTACCTCTGAGCTGTGTGCATGTAATTTTTACCTATCTTATCTTCTGCTACAGTTCGGAATTTCTGATGAATAGGAACTCTCCTCCCTTAAAAGCGTTTAATTTATGTCGGAGTAATGTACCTTTATGCAGTACCTCATTATGCATGGCATATCCTTTTGTGTAATTGTCCAAATTACTCTGCAGATTTTATATCTCTGTGCGTCTCTTCAGATGCGATCGTACTCTGATTGTGGTCGAGAATGTTTGCCTTGAAAGTATCTCGTGATTCGACGAATCACTGGCGCCCATTAACTTTTGCTATCTTTATCGTGACTTTCTGCAAAAGCTCTTTGTACTCAAAGACCTTTTTTTTTGGGAAATGGGGTGGTGTAGCGTTCTACATGTTGTTTGTGTCTGCCTGTATATATTTCCCCGATAATTGCCGGCGCTGCATATGTTCGGTTTATGCGTGTGAATCTTATGCGAATTTCTTTTCGATATTGACCGCCTAGCAGTGAATATAGATTTATTTACTTGCGTTGTGATAATATCGTACCTCCACTTTTTATATCTTTACATTAATTATCGTGAATAGAAAACCCTCATAAGGGGTAAGTATCTTTTCAATTCCGCTTTGTCGCTGACTTCCTTCCTATATTGTTGCATATTATATTAATTGCATTGCTAAATTATTGTCGTTCTACGATTTCCCCAATCCTTTTGTATTTCTGTTGCCAATGCAGAGAATTCAATGCCTGTACCGATTTCCATTCTGTAATAATTTCTTTTTGTGCTTTGCATGTTGCTATATTGCTTGATCTACACTATTTCTTTTCAGGAAATTTCTAAATTAATCTTTCTGTTTCTGAATTAATTCGTGTATAATTGCTTGTAGAATTCATTAATGTTCAATACCTGCAAATAATTTTTCCTTTTCGCTAAAGTTTCGTTGAATACTTTCAAGTGTTTATATGAACTTTTTGTAGACATTTTTTTGTGAACTAGACAGATAAGTCAATTCGATTAATTCGGGGACAGAAAGATATTTATGATATGTTTGGCGTCTGATTCGTATTCGTGTTTCACAGTTTTTCTGGGAGATTTCTTATAATTGAACTCGTTTGAGAATTGGAATATCGTTGGATTTCTTGGAAGATTATTGAACAGAATAAAGTTTCCGTACATCTGGAAGCCATTGACCTTGAGGATTGAAGACGTTACCTACAGGGTGGTCGGAGCGACAAGAAGTTTTCACTAGCCAATTTCTGCCTTGACGACTATACAGAGTGATCTCAACAACCACCAGGAGTTCACCCACCATCAACATCGGAAAATAATACAGGGAAGTTCAAAACCAATTATTAAAGCAAATTAATATCTCTGCTAATTATTATTATTAATTACTGTTTTTATTGTTACCCTACTACATTACTGGTACCAGATAATTGTGAATATATTTGTAATAAATACTTGTGAGTATTTGAGGATCGTGATTTGCCTGAGTAATTGAGTCTTCTCCATTCTATCAATTATTAGATTAGATCTACGCCACTCTGACGACTGAGCTCGGGCAGTTCAAACATTTGAAGCCGGAAAGGCTACAAAATGAATGATTCGATATTTAATGAAATATTGACGAATTTCAATGAGAGTTTATTGTAATAATGACAATCAAACGATGTACGGAAGATGGTATTGCTGGATTTGCCAAAAAATGTTGAAAATAGATGAGAAGAAGAGTATTGTATTTCTTTTTTCAGTTTGATCATTTTTTCTCTCCATTTCGGTAGTATCATAGTCCTCTGTTTAATACGGATCATATTTAATTGTAAAATGCTCCGTTATTCATTAGCTTTCTCGAATGAAAAACCCGCAATAGTCATCTAAAATTTTCAATTCACTATACATTCAATATTGAACACAAAATGGCGAATTGAAGGTTTTGAGTATATAACTTTGCATTAATCATTTGATTTACATTTCACAGATCGAAATATCAGAGGCCCAGACTGAAATAAATTGAATAATTAATGCCATGCATCTTGAATAAGGCGAAAAATACAATTCGAAATAAAAAGGAGGTGATGCTGAACTCCCTGAATTATTTTATTCTTCTGCAAAAATCATTGAGTGACATTGATTGAAATATCCGATTTTTTCCAAAAAAATTTCAGTGCATCGGTGGAATATAATGTATAGGTTCAACTCGCGCAGAAAGCTCTTCTTCCAATCTCATTTGCCTCTTTGTTGTTCGTTTTCGGAAAAGACCTCATAGAAAAGGAGCAAGGTATTTTTCATAAACGTTTATCCTTTATCATTATCCATATGGAATATAGGGCCGTCGCAATTTTGAGAAATCTTAAAATTCAGAGGATATTATATTGGTTACAAAATGGCGAATGCGTGGTCTCGAGTATTCACCCTCACATCAGTCATGTATTTGTTTGCAGTTTTTACATTGAAAAAAGGGAATAATTAAATCCTTTGCCTTCTCCAAGCAGATCGAAATGAATTGACAAAGAGATAATAGAATAGTATTCAAATGAATCTGAAAATGCTATTTCAGAACAAAAAACGGTGGTGGTGCTGTATTCGCCAGAATTAAAACTGTTGTTCTGCAAAAATTACTGAAAATACATGAATTTCGGCTGTCAAAAATTCGAATCGCCTGAAATTTTGAATATATATGGCTTCGCAATGTTAATTGAAAAATGGCGAATGAAATAAGTTGGAGCACATTACCTTGCAGTAATTATTTTTCTTTTTTTGTACAGTTCGAGATAACGAGAAATATATTGAATAACAGAATGATGCTGTACATCTTAAAGAGCCTTTAAAATGTGAGGTGGTGCTGAATTCCTAAAATTTTCCGTAGTAGTTGCGCAAAATTACTGATCGATAGCCCTTCAAAAAAAAATCGATTGATTTCAATCAAAGTTCCAGTGCATTCATCAAAAAGATTTTAATATTTCATACAGAAATATTAGTGAATTCCCTAGATATGCAAAATAACAATTCATAAACTATTAACTTCAAAATTTTGAGCCAATTCTCAGAATCTTCAGAATATTTGTTAAAAACTGTTGGATGCGCAGGTATCGATCACAAAACTCTCATTATGGATTTCTCATCGAGATAACAGGATATAATCCAATCCCCTTGCGCTTTCCACGAAAATTGAATAACAGACACCGTGCATCTTAACGCATTACCTCCCATGATTTTTTTTTCTATTTTCATAGTTTTTTGTTATATTCGGTGCCAAGTCGATGAAAAGGTACGGAAAAAAATATGAAAAAAATTACTCGTTGTTTATTTTTCGAAAAATTGTGATGTACTCAAATGAGTACACTGGGAGAATTAATGTGGAATAATAATAAGAAATTCGAAATATTTATTGAAATATCTTACCAAAATGATGCTTCTCAAATGTTAGAATGAAATCGGATAAAGCAGTCACGTTCAATGCATAAGGTTGCCCTGAAGTTCTCTGATTCGGAGGGTCCTCAGCAACTCGTGACTCGACAAAAGATAGTCGAAAAACAATATATTATGGTCTGATGGTTGATCAACACATTTGAGCAGGTCTAAAACGACTTGGGAGCCTAGCGGTAAAGTTTCTTTTCACGCTGTCACTTTCTGCCTAGCTCCACAGTAGGTATCAAAGTTATAACAGTAGCCAGTGGAGCTACCATCCAGTCTTTGAAATCAAATCTGACAGGTTTTCCTTTGATGAATTGTTTGCCTGAGTGGTGTCCAAAATATTCGACCATTGCTTCATCAATAGAAAGTGTTCATGGAAAATTCCCCACTGGCGAAAATTTGAATTCAATGAATTCATAAGTGGCCGCACTTACTAATTGTATCTGCGGCATCCAATTGAGTGTTATCCGAGAAATGAATAATCTCTTGATTTCTTGGAATTTGTTCCTAGACATACTTGAAGATACAAGAGGTATCGAAATATCATCGTCAGAGCTCCAGTGCATGGTTTCACGGGGCAGTTTGTGATAGCTAACTGGGAAATCATGATAATTTTTTTGCGAAGCATAGAATTTGTTTGATAAAGAATTATATCCATAACTTTTCCGTCCAAAAATCTCTCGAGAGTTTGCACTGGAGTATCATCCTTTACCTCTTCTGTCATTTTTCTGAATCTTTCTTCAAATGTTTTCGTTTTTCCAGACATGCTGATATCGATGAAATTTTTATTCCACGCCGGTTTTTCATCAGTTTTTCTACTATTTTCACGTTTTTTTGGAAAAAAATATTGATAGCGGCAAGTTTTCATCAGAACTCTAAAACTATCTTCGCTATCGGCTGATTTTGCATTTTCATCGGCAACTTCAGATATTTGAACTTCTACTTCACCAGGTATATCATTGGGAATATTGGAAGTACCAATTTCCTCATCGTTAAGTTCTTCCTCGTCGGTTTGGGCATCTACTTCAGGAGGAATAATGATGATGTCCGATTCACCGTCCAAGGAAACAATTTTTTCAACTGCTTCCCCAAACCCTTGAAACGTTTTCCGTGAAAACGTTCCGTAGAAATCGGTTGCAAATTATACGCCATATCGAATTTAGTTTGAAATGAAAGTTATTATTTTAGTATATCTATTCTCCCACTGTACTCAAACGAGTACGTCAACGTTTTCTTCATTTCATCCGAGATTTATGAATAATTATCTATAAAGATAGAAGATACATATTCAATACAACCTGGCAGTAAGAAAATTAGTTTCAATAAGAAATTTTTCGATATAATATCGAAAAAAAATATCTTGAAGTACCGGCACAAGTTAAAACGTGTTTTAACAGACAATTCACCTTATATTATAGTGATCTGTTGAATTTATAACGAAATTTTTGTACCAAAGGTTTCATCTGCATTGCAGAATACAATCGTATCCTTATATCTAAGAAAATTCTCCGAGTTGACGCTAGCAGAGTGTAATTTGAAGCGTACTCAAATGAGTACTATGGGAGGTAATGGGTTAAATGAGCCTGAAAAATGGCATTACGAACAAAAGGGCCGTGGCGCTGGATTAGCCAAAATATTTTGTTGTTATGATCGAATGATTTCAATCAAAGTTCCAGTGCATTCGTGAAAATGATTTTAGCATTCCATAGAGACTATGTTGCACTGGTCTATCTGCCTCTTCGTTAGTTTTCCTTTGAATATGAAGTCGTGGAGCAATATCAATACCTCAAATTACAATGATCGGTTTTTTGGTTGCAAAATGGCGAATGCGGTAGTTCTGAGTACCTTCATTACTCTACATAAATTATTTTTCTTCAGTTCAAGATAACACACAACAATCGAATCACCTCGCCTTCTCCACGCAGATCGAAATGAATTGAATAATAGAATAGTATCTTAAATGAGCCTGAAAAATGCCATTTCGGATAGAAGGGGGGTTGTGCTGGATTATAAACAATTATTCTGTTTTTGCGCAAAAATTACTGATTGATATCTATTCAAGAAAATCGTTGATTGGCTTCTCTGGAAATGCCAGTGTATTTGTGAAAATAATGCTTCAGTTTCGTACAACTTTTATTCTACCAGTTTATTTGCCTCTTTGTTGATTTTGACAAATTTGACCTGGAGTAATATCAATAACTTCAACTACTTCATAAGAAATAACAATGGACCTTCAATTCGAAATTAATTTTGACTGTCAAAATCATTTGTTGTTGTGCTTTCATCTGATCAGCATTACCAAAGCGGTCCCTCGCAAATTGAATACGTTACGATATCTGTGTTTGCGGTTAGTAAAAAAAAATGAATTTAAAACTACCTGATATCTTGAATTCATCATATTCATAATGCAATATTAATTACGAAATGGTGAATGCGAGGCTACGAATAATCTTGCTTGAAACATAAAAGGAATGTTGCGATGGAAAGAAAGGTATCTCGTTTGGATTTCAAATGAATTTAAAGATTGAAGGTAATAATTTCGGAACCCTCTCTTGAAAGATTCTAGTTTTTCAGTTAATATTGATCACATCTGCGTTTATTGAAACGCCTTAAAATGAATTCAAGCTGTGAAAATTATAGACATCAAATTGCAATATTCATTGCAAAATGACGAAAGCGATAGTTTTGACCTCATATTCTTCATTTCTTTTCTATTTGTGCAGTTGGAGATAGCAGAAAATAATTGAATCACCCTACTGTCTCCATGCTGATCGAAATAAATTGAATAACAGAAACTAAATAGTTGCGAATGACTACAAATAATTTCTTAGAAACTTTATAGGTTTTCACTCCCAGTCTCTGAAACATAAATAATTAAAAAATGTTTGATTCAGGTGAAGTGCTCCTGCGAAAATCTTTGCACTTTTTTGTCAGGAGCAAATTGGTCTTGAAAAAAAAAATTGTTGCCTAACAGTAAAACTGAAAAATGAAACAAATTAAAAGGATATTGTAACGTTTCGGTGGCTATATCAGACACCTTCTTGGGAGTGAAAACCTATGAAGTTTCTAAGAAATGCAGAATCCTCCCAGAGTATATTTCAATCGATAACTACAAATTCCAGACGACAATTATTAAATGATTAAGCAATTTATTGAATGAATTTTTGTGTGCACCTACCTCGAGAGGTGAAGATAAAGTTTCTGTGAATTCACCCTCAATCTGATAGCAAAACATGGTTGAGGATGGGAAAAGGGATGATTACCTTTTCTGCACCAGCTTTGTGGTTACCATCTTGCTGTTCGAGTCTCACACTTCACTCGAAATTGCTCAATCAGTTTTTAACAGCAGAACAGGAATTGAAATAGATGTAGATGATAGATGAATTTTTAAATAAGCAAGAACTTAAGTTTGATCACTTTCGAATATATACTTTGATACTTGGTAAGAATTATTATTATTGCCATGTTTGTTAAGCGACCTAGTTCATTCCGCTGCCGCAGATGGCTCCAGCAAACGCGACAATGTTATCCAAGAGCTAGAGGGTACATTCACGACGTAACAGACACCGTCGTGCATGTTAAATGATCCTTAAAAATGCTTTTTCGATCGAAAGGGCGGTGAAACTGGATTCGCCAAAAATAATTTTAATAATCACAAAAACATCTGATTCATGCCAACAAAATTCAGTGTATCAGTGAAAATAATATAGGTTATATTCGTTCAGAACTCTCTTCTTCAAATCATCCATTTTGGCTTGTATAGATAACTTTTGAATTTAGTAACTTCACATAGATATGCAAAATAACAATCATAAACTATCCAATTCCGAAATGAATTCCGTCCTCCAAAATTTTGAGAAAATCTTCAGAATCTTCAGAATATTTGTTACAAAATGGCGAATTCGCTCATTATAGATCTTTTTTTCAATTTTTAGAATTCGAGATAACAGAAAATAATCCCATTGCGCTTTCCACGCAAATTGAAGCAGTGCATCTTGAGTCCTAAAATAGCCATTACGAACAGAAGGGTGATGGTGCTGGATTCGCTAAACAATATTTTGTTGCTTTGAGATACAATTGCAATTAAAAAAAGGTGGTGCCGTTTCATTCAAACTTGAGAGGAAGATGAATGCTTGAAACATGAAGAAAGTGAGTCTGACAATGGAAAGAAATTTATTTTGTTTTTGATTTCGAATAAATTCGAAAATTTTCCTCATTTCGAAGTATTCTTTTGTTTTGTTTATATTAATCACACTCGTGTATATTGAAACGCATCAAATCAATTATATGATCCCTCGATAATAATTATAACTATGAAAATTATTGACAATATTTTGCAATATTTATTGCAAAATGGTGAATGCTATGGTTTGAGGTTCGACCGCATTAATTATTTTTCTTATTTTTACACCCTTTTTTCTCCCACGAAATTCTAAATAAATCGAATAACATATGCAGTGCATCTTAAATGATTCATAAAATGCTATTTCCAACGAAAGGGTGGTGGTACTTTATTCGCCAAAAATAATTTCATTGTACAGCAAGAACAACTAAAGGTTGACGCTCACTTGGACGAGACGAAGCGAAGAGTTGTTTTCCGCAGGCACGATTTGCACTGAATCAAATGGGTAGACGCTCACTTTGGAGGCGCGAAGCGAAGATGAGAAGCGATTGATTCAGTGCAAATCGTGCCTGCGGAAAACAACTCTTCGCTTCGTCTCGTCCCGTCTCGTCCAAGTGAGCGTCAACCTTAAGTTTATTCACAAAAACATCTTGTCCATGCTAATTAAATTATTATTATAGGAGCTCTCCTTCCAATCATTCATTTTGCTTTTTATAGATTTATTTAGGAAATGACGTTGTGGGAAGGTATAAGTAATTTCATCTGGACATTCTAAATAACAATTCATTAACTATTTCTATTCTAAAATGAGTTCCGGCTGTCAGAATTTTGAGCAATCCAATTTTCAGAATCCATCATAGTTGTCACAAAATGGCGAATGCGGTGGTATCGATTACATAACCTTTCATTTTTTTCATTTATTGAATTCGAGATAACAGGAAATAATTGAATCAGCTTGCTCTCCACGAAAATTGAATAAAACGTGCATCTTAAATGAGCCTGAAAAATGCCATTTCAAACAAAAGGGCGGGCGGTGGTGCTGGATTCGCCAAAATTATTTTGTTGTTGTGCTTTTATCTGATCCGCATCACCGGAGCGGTCCCGCGGCAAATTGAATTCGTTACGATATCTGTGTTTGCGGTCAGCGGGAAAAGGCCGCCTGGAAAAATATAACGGAAAATTCGCATTCGAGATTTCGCGTTCGTGCCTGGAAAGCTGGAAAGATAGGGATTTATGCGTACGAATTGTGTTGGTTCGTGCGAGAACTGCGTCGGATTGACTCGATTTATTGGAAAAAAAGTTTTGTCTTGAAAGTATCTGATGTTGTTTTGTGAATTTCAGGAGATACTGTTTTACGGATGTCGGATAAGCACTTCGGGTCTTCGATTTTCCCTGAATAGGTATTACGTTTTTCGAACCACTGGAATCTCCTGGATAAATTGCGTTAAAATATTGCTGATTTGGTGTTTTAACGCCATCTTTTAGGGGTGTTATGTTACGACCTTTTCTTCGTGAAGTTATGTATGGATTTAGAAAGAATACACCTTTCTTCAATCTGGTGATTTGATTACTTTGAAAGTTGGTTTAGTTGCGACTAGAAAACTGAATGAATAGAACAGAACATGATATCAGAATTCAAATGATGGTTTTCTCTATACAAACAAGCATGAACTCATTATAATGCCTGAATGAAGATATTAAAGAATGATTGAACGATATTATTGTCATTCTTCTTTTTAGAAGAATTTGATGTGATTCGGATCGATGGAGATATAGTATTGGTCATTATAATACTTTTATATCTAAATATAATTTTGTCGATAGCCCTGGGTGTTATTGTGGTTAATAAAAAATGATAGGACATTTGTGCATCAGCAGAACTATTCGATGAATATTATTATTTTATTGTATCCTTCTGCTTTTTTCGTCTTCATTTTTTTTTCGGCATTTGGAAACCAAACTCACCCAAAAACTCTCAAATCTCTAGAAAAACTCCCTTCGTACTTTCGGCATGCCAGACGACCAGACGACACACGAACAAAATTAAATTTGACCACATATTCGTCATCCGGTAGTCGAACCTTATCGTTTGATACCATTTTCGGCTCAAAATTCGAAAATACAGACAGCGAGAAAATTAAAGGAAGCAGCTTTCACGTAAATAACGAAAAATCCTATCAGTTAAGCTTCAGTTCATATAAAAAATATCCGGGTTTCAATGATATGATCTATCCTAAAAATAGCGAAATAATTTTTAACTACTGATAAAAAAAAGTTGATCATCGATTGTTTGCTGATAACTGTCAGAAATTACGAACGGTGGTCAAAATGTTCTGCAGAAGAAGTAAATGTGGTGGATATAGTCCAATCTACAGATATTTCAATATTTTCTTGATCTCGAATTCTTTTGAAAATTCAGGGGAAGTTTCTCTGCGACCAGAAGGATTCATCAAAATAGTTTTGGCTCATAAAATAATGATTTTTTTACTGCGCAGATGTGCAAGGAACTATCTACATAACCATAATACCTGTAAATAATCTTTTCTTGATTTGAACAACAGTATATTCGCCCTAACTATAAACTCAACTTCCGCAATAACATCTGACAGCTTCTGTCGAATAGACGCAAACACTTCGTATAATGAAAAACCTCTAAAACCCATAATCCCCTATCCATTAGAGGGCCAATCTCCATTGTTCATTAAGACGGGACTTGCTGCAACGCGTTCCTTCAACCTCCTGCATAATTCACATGCATGAATAATCTCTTTGCCACCTCGGAATTCCTCAAGATCAAATCCACGTATCAACAAGAGCTTAATTACTCTAATGTAATTGTTCCCGATTGGAGAGCAAGGAAACGGTGGGATCGAGATCCAGCGAATGGGAATTAACTCTCTATGAACCACAGCGATCCTGGGGTTTCGTCTGTTGATCTCTGGAATGAATTAATTCATCTCCACCTCCTCGAAGACGTATCTAAATAATACATAACATTGTTCCATTGTTGTTGGAGTTGCAGCTAAGAGCTGACACCTCTTCACGCGGATGAGCCAGGTCTTCCGCAAACAGCACTCTGGATTTTATAACTCTTCAATTCCATATCATTCAATCTTATTGATGATACAAGGTGCTGCAGAGAGGACGGACGGTTTTTAAAAATATAAAATAGTTGATTTTCACCCAAAAAAATTTTATTTATGCAATAAGGTTCACAAGGAAAAAGCATTTGAGACAGTCAAGTGTGGAAAATAACCTCAGGCATGTGGTGGCCTAAATCGTTGATGCAGTGCTGGAGGCGTTCTTGGAAGTTCGCATAGTGAAAATCCGCAACAGTTACACGAAAGACCCTTGCACAGCGCGAAATTAAGACGGCGTCGTGTTCCAAATCGACGTGTGTGGTTCCAGCAGGATAGGGCGACCGCCCACACAGCCAGAGCAACAATGGACGTAATTCGCCCTCTCTTCCCTGGTCGCCTCATTTCCAGATTTGGCGATGTTCATTGGCCTCCTTGGTCCCCAGATTTATCCATATGTGATTTTTTCTTGTGGGGACACCTCCAAGCTAGAGTATACGGTCACAAGAACCGAACTATGGACGAATTAAAGGACGCAATTCACGTGGAGGTCGCCAAAGTTGAGGGAGCAATGTTGGAGAGAGTCTATGCTAACTTCCAAGAACGCCTCCGGCACTGCATCTACGATTTTGGCCACCACATGCCTGTGGTCATTTTCCACACTTGACTGTCTCAAATTCTATTTCCTTGTGAACCTTATTGCATTAATAAATTTGTTTTTGAGAAACAACAAACTGTTTTATGAATTTTTAAAAACTGTCCGTCCTCTCTGCCGCACCCTGTATGACTACAACCGATATATCCATCTGTCAAGCATTCAAGCCTCTTGTGATTTTTTCCGATTGGAGGAGAGTAGGGAAACACTCGGGCGAGATCCAGGTCTGTATGAAGTGGAGCGATCTTGGAATTTCTCTGGAGTACATAAATTAATATCCAACACCTTGAAGACGTCTTCAAAAAATACATAATACTGTTCCATTGTTGTTGGAGCTGGAGCGAACTGACAACCCTTTCGCGAAAAGACTTCTAAATTTTATTACTCTTTCACGGGTCAATTGTATATTGTTCACTGGCATTCATGATATAACTACAATCAATGTATCGTTTGGCCAAGCATTTAAATAAAATCATGAAAACGTTTACTTTTCAATCTGTATCAGAAAATTGTGGAACATGTTCAATTAAGTACTCAACTTTTTCAACGATCGAATTATTCCGTATCTTCTTAATATTCCAATTGGTATAAAACCTGGTAATAAATGGCTACACTGTATCGAAAGGTCTAAAACTTAAATAGGTTTTGGGGCCTGCAATCAATGTGATGTATAGTCCGTTCACGAAAGTTTGAGCCGTCGGTTGGCCATGAAAATTGGCATATTCCACAGTGTATATTAAAAGTTAAGGTTATGTTGTTGATTGTCTTGTCAGACTAATACGCAATGTTGTCAATATTGCATATAGTTCTCTGATAACTCGTAAGTTCGTCGGACGAGGCCGGGTTCATTCGGCAACGTTGACTCTATTTTACGTTATGACAGTAAATACTGCCAACTTCAGATAAATAAACAAACGCCTACTATGCGCCCATATTTTGTGAACGTACTATATAATATAAATATAATGTTCCTTATTGGATAGGTAGGAAACGTTGTTAACTCTTCTGAGGTCTGTATCAACCAGAGGGACCTTGGGGTTTCATCTGGTGATCTCTGGAGTGGATTAATTCATCTCCAACTCCTTGAAGACGTGCACAAATAATACATAACATTGTTCCATTGTTGTTGAAGCCGCAGCTAAGAGCTGACACCCCTTCACGCAAATGAGCCCAGGTCTTCCGCGAACAGCCCTCTGGTTTTTATAACTCTTCCGCAGGCCAATTTTCCCGACGCCTGTAGAATTTATTGCCCCAGTTTAAACAGAGAATAAACAATTCTTTCGCACTTCCTGCAGGAAGAAAATGTTTTATGAGATTTGCGGCAGAGTTTCTTGCTCGTTATGGCAAGAAATGTCAGTGGATTTGAAGATTGCGGTTGGCTATTCAATCCAGCAACATTTAACTCTGCGGATTAAATTGCGCGGAGGCAGAAGGAATGCATACTTGATCCTCAACACAATTCAAAAGAATTGGCTGAAAAGTTTTTCTGCGCTTATCATAGATCTATCTATGAAAACACTCAGAAAATTGTACTTTCTGATCTTATAATTGAAGAAAAAAGGGATTCAGATTCAAGGTTGAAACAAAAACATATGATATCAATGGAATAAATTCGATAATAGAAACCTTTTTTCAGGAATTATGAAACGCATATGTTTAAACTTCTTCAACTTCAAGATTCAAGAGAAGCATAGTCTTGCTCATTCGATGTACATTCTGATATGCTATCATTTATCTTAATACTGGTTTTTATTTATAAGTTCAACTTACTCGTGATATGTAAATCCCAATAATTGAAGACAAGAGATTGATACCATGCCCAGAAATTCAAATGTAATTATTTTTCAATGAAGAAGTACACATGACGATCAGTCGAGATTTCTCAATGTCTTTGGATTTCACCCGATATCGTTCCTATCAATCAATTTTATGAATTTACATTGCGAACAATAATTAATAGCTTTTAATAACCTGACAGAAGAAAAGACTCTGATGTTCGTTTTCTGATTTCGCAGACATAAGTTGTCACATGCCATTTATTTTTATCCCAAATTCAATGGAATTTAAGAGTGAACCTCAACATTTTCAAACCTTGGATTATTATTGATTCCCTTAGCTGACTTATTTCGGAAACGAGATGAGATGCTCCTTTCAGCAACCACCCAATTTGTGCGGTCATTATTTACTGTGGAACGAGCAAATATACTATATTCATGGCTTATATCCAATGTTGACATAAATTGGCCCTATATGATTCATACATACCTTCTCCTGTGACTACATGAAATAGCATATTGGATCCTATGATAACAAGCAGACAATATAGAATAATGAATGACACTTATGCACCGAGATGGTTATTCCTGGACAATCAATTGGAATGAATATTTCATTTCCAATGAAAATTATCGATTCGTTTAACTTTTCGTGTAGACCTGCTATATTAACCAATTGTCCTCAAGTCTATGGAAGCAAAAACTGAAATATATTGTTCTGTTGCATTCATGATATAACTAGAATCAATATATCGATCGGCAAAGCATTTAGCCCATTTCAGTCAAGAAATCCACTATGAAAATATTTTCAGATTTGGTTTGAGAATTCAGAAAATGTTTTTCTAGACATGAATTGCTACTGGTATGACATAAGTGATTGATTTTTTTTACCCATGGAAATAGGATATGATGGTCCCTTCAGCCAAACCAATTTACTTATGGCCACGATTCATCCCGAAACTAGGATATATGTTATATTCATTATCAACATCGAATATGTTGACACGAAAATTAGCCTCTAACATGATTCATACCTTCTCCTGTGACTGCATGAAATAGCATAATGGGTCTTATGGTAATAAGCAGACAATATCGAATAATGAATGAAACTCGTGCACTGATCAAAATCGGGTGTTCAGATTTGTAATTCACAATAATTGTGAATGTATAATACTCAAAAGTTTCTAACCAGTGTTTATACTGGGCAAAATAGAAAATGATTCATCCTTGAAAACATTTCTGAACGAGAGTTGATGAACAGACTAAAAGTTAGCTGGATAACTACAGATGACTAAAGAAAAAAGAGAATTCAGATAACAGTATTTATCGAGGACTAAATAAACGCAGTCAATTCAGATATACATACACCGAGCTGTTCGAAATATATTTCAAACGATATAAATTCAAATGATGATCCAATGTTCAAATATTGGCAATACTAAATGAACACAAATGAAATATACCTCCCCCGATCAATGAGAGGTCTAAGGTAAAAAGCAAATCTAAATTATGAGATGGCTAAAATGACTTCTGATAAATTGAATTAACTAAATCAATTATGTGCGGGCAATATGTATAAAAACTAAATGAGTGTAGAGATGGTTATTTCTGGCTGATCAATTGAAATGAATTTTTTTATTTCCAACGAAAATCTTCGTTTCGTTTAATTTTTCGTTCAGACAACTATACAGGGTGAGTCTTTGACTTGTACATATATCTTAACCGTATATTTCTGGGGTCGAGAGAAACACTTTTTTTCTTCTACCCATTTTTTTCCGATTCGGCCTAAATAAGAAGATATAGCCCTTTTTTGTTTTCAGAATGAGCTAAGCCGCCACTGGTAAACTAACCACTGATTTTTGCAAGTACGAGATATAGCATTCAAACCTTTGAAATAAGCTATTGTATCAAGAAACGAGTAGATATACCATTCGAAATTTTCAAATAAGCTGCTGTATTAAAGAAAGAAATATGAACTCACTTTTTCAATACCAGTTGTATATTTTCTAATGCAATGATTGATTCATCCAAAATTTTGCTAGTGATGAAAAGCAGAATAATCTCTTCTTGATGTATACTTCATTTTTGATTATATCGGATTAACTTTTAAACCACCTATTCTAGCTATAGCATTCATTTCCAATATCTTTTGAAATCTTCCGTGCAAGAGTTTCAAAACAACAACTCAACCATAACACGCATGACATTTCACGTTCATAAACACCAGTTGGGGCGATTGAATTTCAAGGGGTGTCCGCATATTTATGTTCTGTGGTCCGCATGGTGAAAGTCACAGACGTGACACTAGATTCGTTGACATCGGTGTTCTGTGGTTAGTTTGTTTTTAAAATCATACGATATCATGAATAATAACTTATTAAGGTCATTTTAGTAGTAATAAATATGATGAATAAATGAGAAATAAACGTATTCTAACGTAATGTAAATTTGGATCAACGTATGTCAAAGCTCAACGAAACAAAATTGCAAAAGCTACTACTTCGAAAGTGGTGTGGAAATTTGCTTGAATAGATAAGGATTTACACTGAAGAAGTATAGAGGTGAGCTTATTCATTGTAACCCCATTTTTAAGAAAATCCGCTAGTTCTCTTACCATTCATCATTCCAGATAACAAATTCTCGAATTATTTTTGAAATTTGTCAAAGTGACCACATGGGGAATGTGAATATTTTCGACAGAGTTGCATTCAGCCAAAGTACCCAATTTTTCGAATTTCTAAGATTTTTTTTTTCTTTCAACATCGAAGTACTCGGAATTTTGTAGTCGGGAAAGATTAATCATAGTCATGAAAAACTATGTTTCAAAAGTCATTTCATTTGAAGGAATCGTTTGCGAGATATTACTAAAATGTATGCTTTTCATGGATTTTCAACAGCCGGTATCTTTTATCCAGCCGAATCGGAAAAATGGTAGAGGAAAAAAGTGTTTCTTTTGACCTCAGGAATCTACGGTTAAAATATATGTACAAGTCAAAGACTCACCCTGTATAAACGTATTGTTTCGAATCCGTTGGAAGCAAAAACGGAAACATAGTTTTAGAAATTCAGTTTTGTATGCGAAGAAACGAAGTGTATATAAATTAGTTCAAGGAATGGAAACTTTAAATGTTCAAGAAGCTTTAGCGGACTGACTAAGTTAAAGCTGGAGTAGTCCAGATTTAGACGATATTGAACAAGGAGATTTTCATTTGTACAAGTTAGCACACACCAAATTGAGAGTGATAGTGACTTCGAACCATGACCAGTACCGAATATGTTGACATAAATTCCGCGTCTATCATGATTCATACCTTATCCTGTGACTGCATGAAATAGCATATTTCGTCTAATGGTAACAAGCAGACAATATCGAATAAGAAATGGGACTTGTGCACAGAGACGTCACTCCTAGATAACGTTGCATTGAATATTTCATTTCAAATAAAAATTATCGATTCGTTTAATTTTTCGTGCAGACCTTCTCTATTAACGAATTGTTCTCAATTCCACTGAAGTAAAAGGCAATATATAATTCAGTTGCCCTCATGATATACGAGAACCAATGTATCGATCGGCCAAGCATTTAAGCCCATTTCGCTAAGAGAATCCGTTATGAGAATATTTTCAAATTGCGTTTGACGGTCCAGGAAATGTTTTTCCAGATAAGAAATGCTACTCGTATGCTATAAGTGATTTTCTTTATTCTTTTTCTGTAGTAACGAGATGTGATAGTCCTTTCAGCAACCAGTTTACTTTATGGTCATGATTAACCCCGAAATTAGAAATATGCTTATAAAAGTATCAGTTACAGTAAAACACACTATAATTATGTTAAAATCTATCAATCTTAGGCTATCGATTTCGGAACATTCCTATATTTCATCATCAGGCCAGCTGAAAGTACACGATTTTATAATATTTTAATTTGTTATGTATTTGAAATGGGATATTTAAGTAGGGTCAAGTTAAGAGTATGCAACTTACCTACTGTACTATAGAAGTCTAAATGGATGTAAATGTGCTTCATTAAATAATATTATTATTCTGGTTTTATTCAATATCATCAACAGAATCTTATTATTTTATTTTACTTATTTCTTTCAGCAACGTGATGTCAATTTGGAATATAGTTATCTGTCTTCATAGAAATAACATTGACATAATATGTTTTGTTCTTGATGTCAAGTTCGTGTTGTTGTCTTATGGGTGGAAAAATTATAATTTGAATTTGTTGTTATTATTATTTATCTATAAGTTTAAAAATGTTTCTTCCATTAAATTCGATGCTATCATTTAATATAAATGGGTTATCCTTATTTTTCAGAATTTCGATCTGTTCAAGGATAGTTAATTTAAAATAATTATTCTCTCTGTGAAGTATCCTCAGATTGTCGTAATTTATTTCGTGTTTAGAATTTTCCAGATGTAAACCTAAGGCTGAATGAGGTCTATTTCTTTTATGTTCTGTAAATCTTTTTTCTATACTACGTGTAGTCATACCTATATAAAATGATGGACAATTTGTGCACGTTATCTCGTATATTCCACTTTGTTGTTGTAGTTTCAATCTTGTTCTGTTGTTAAAGAATATATTCTCTAGCGTTCTGTGTCTTCTATTATTAAGCATATAATTGTATTTTCTCAGCGTTGTGTCTATTCTTTCATGTAGATCCTTATAATGAAAAGTCTTCTTGTTTTTATGTGAGGATATATTCTACTGATAAATGATTTTCTCTTTATCGAAGTTAGAGTTCGTTCATGAACTGTATTGAGTATTGGTTGTTTATTCCTATCTGATACTTTTATGACCAAGAACATACTATGGAAGAATTTATAACTAATATAGAAATATGCTATATTCATGAGCAACATCGAATATGTTGACATGAATTAGCTTCCAACATGATTCATACCTTCTCCTGTGGCTGCATGAAATAGCACATTGGGTCCTACGGTAACAAGTAAATAATATCAGATAATGAAGGAGACTTGAGCACCGAGATCTCAACATTTTTTTAAGGATTTTTTGTGAACGATTTCATGATATGACAAAGGACCCCGCACATTTTGTATGGGATTGGCTCCCGGTGGATTTGGCTGAAAATTTGATATGATGTTCTACTAATCCTTCTGATCAAATGTCTGAACAGTCACGAAGCTGAAAAATGCATACTTCTAGGGAGTTTTTAGCGATTTTTGGTATCCACCATGGCTTACGTATTATGAGAATTGGCTCCCTGTGGATTTGGCTGAAAATTTGATATGATGTTCTACTAATCCTTCTGATCAAATGTCTCTACAGTCACGAAGCTGAAAAATGCATACTTCTAGGAGTTTTTAGCGATTTACCGTTCACACAGAAATGTTTGAAAATATTTCTGATTATTGAAAGCAGATTCTGTCAATACGAATATTTTCAAACATTTCTGTGTGAACGTACCGGTAATATGGGGTAACTTGGCCACCCCGGGGTAACTTGGTCACCTATGATTTAATTTTTGTTTCAGTTAATACTTTTCCTCCTGTTCTTTTTTAGTTGGATTTTCAGGTGCCATCTTTTATTCCAGGAACTAGTAACTAAAAATGGTGAGAAACTATCAGAGAACACCCGGGGCCGCCCAAGAGTCCTTTCATCCGAGGAAGAACGCAGTATATCTGAGACCCTCGGAGTTGTGGCTGATTGGGGTTTCCCGTTAACCAGGCTGGATGTGAGGACGCTCATCGCAAAATACCTAGACAAACAAGGGAAAACAGTCACGATCTTCAAAAACACACACTCCAGGAGAAGATTTTCTTGATGCATTCATCCAAAGAAATAGGTTGTCCATTCGCCTAGCCTCGAACATAAATAGGTCCAGATCATCCGTCGACCCGTGAAGACATTTTAAATTTTTTCACCAATATCAATGAAGTCCTGAACGATGCAGATGATTTCAATATCTACAATTATGACGAGACAAATGTCACAGATGATCCTGGAGCAAAAAAAGTGGTGGTCCCCAGAAACACAAAAAGGGTTGAAAGGGTACAGAACCACTCTCGCACCTCTATTAGCATTATGGTGTGCGGAAATGAAAAGGGGATCTACTGCCTCTTTGGTCGTTTTATCTGGAAATTTATATGAAACTGGACAGAAGGCGGCCCTCCTGGAACGAAATATGCCAGTAGCCCCTCCGGTTAATTTCATATGAACCTGTTCGAGACATGGTTTTTCAAAATCCTCCTCCCGCACATAACGAAACACGAAAAACCTGGTGATACAACTCGCTTTATCAATTTCCAAACGAATTCGGGGTAACTTGGTCATGCGAACCATTAAAAACGTTCATTTCATTGAAATTAGCAAAAGTGACCAAGTTGCCCCAAACCCGGGGTAACTTGGACACCCCCCATATATATTTTTTTTTCTTTTATATTAACAAAAACATTTCTTTTTACGAACTTCAGCTCTTTCATTAAGTTGAAGTCGGTTTGGGGAAAAAATTTGGTCCACATGCGTCAAAATATAATGAAGATATTTTGAAAAAAGTCTGAAAAGAGTGACCAAGTTGCCCCGTTTTACGGTATACGTAAGCCATAATGGATACAAAAAATCGCTTAAAAAAACTCCTAGAAGTATGCATTTTTCAGCTTCGTGACTGTAGAGACATTTGATCAGAAGGATTAGTAGAACATTATATCAAATTTTCAGCCAAATCCACCGGAGCCAATTCTCATACAAAGTGTGCGGTGTCCTTTGTCTGGATCTTATTGTTTATACGCAATATGATTTAATTCACAGATGTTGTTTCAAAGAAAGTATCGATTCGTTTAATGTCGGATTTCCTCTTTTAACGATTGTCCCCAATTCGACGGAAGCAAAAACGCAAATATATTATTCAGTTGCATTGATGATATAACAACAACCGATATATCGATCGACCAGTATTTAAGCCCATTTCACTCAGAGAATACGTTCCAGTTAATGCATGAGAACGTTTACCTCTATAATCTGTATCAGAAAAGGGAAAATCATTAGAGCAAACAACCAGAAGGGCCAACTCCCCCACCTCCGACACTCCGATTTTCACCTGGGCATATGGTCGGCCTTACCCGGCTTTGCAGTCGATGTGCACCTCATACCCCGGAATATGGAGAGAGAATTGGGAATGTTGTGAAATACGAAACCTTTTCTGGAGAGTTTATGTTTCGTTGAGTTTCAGTTTCAAACACAGGTCTTTTCAAATCATGATGAATTTATTTTGGATTAGTAACGTTCATAATTGAAAGTTAAAGAAACTTTCACAGGAATCTGGACAAATTTTGTTTTGAATTAACGATACTCTGCAATGTTCTGAATCGTGAGTGTTTCCTTTTTTATCTCGAATTTACACTCACCCACTCAAAAAAATCGATGAAGTTTGTTAATTCATGAATATGTTATTTCGAGTCCGATTCGATTTAATTTTTTTTTCAATTGTAGGTATAGTTATCCCTTATCAATCACCAGTTTGAATTTCAAGAAAAATTGACGTACGTTATTTATGCAGGGTGAAACAAAATCGGTTTTTTCACCTTAACTTTAGAACCACCCCTGGTGCGTTCTAGTTGTTCCCTCATGTGTTTTCTCATTTTATCATCAAGACACATCTTCTCTTGATGATTTAGTTCTTCATTCCTAACAATAGCTCAATTTTTGTTGAAGATACAGGGTTTTCAGAGCAACATTAAATTCTTCAATTTTCGCTATGGATATGAAAGTAATTTCCTGAAAATTTGCACCAGCACAGTGATGATTGATTCTAAACCTTAATGAGGACATGTCGAGCACCTGCCAATTGCACCTGTTATCTGCGTCTAGGCTGAATAGACGTTATGTTTTTGACCTTTTTTCAGTTTGGTTTCATTAGGTTAAAATTTTAGGTTGAATTTATTGTTGTAGCCTCAGCGGAATTTGATGTTTTACTGTAAACCCCGTATCTTGAAAAAATTGAGCTATATGTTATGAATGAAGAATGAAATTGTCAAGAGAAGATGTGTCTTGATGATGAAATGAAACAACTGGAACACACCAGGGATGGTTTTAAAGTTAGGGTGAAAAAAACAGATTATGTTCCACTTTGTATAAAATGACGAGTCTTCTTGAAATTCAAAACTGTTTATTGATTAAGGATGCACATACCTACAACTAAAAGAAATTCATTTGAATCGGAATCAAATAAAATATTTATGTATTTAAAAACTTCATCGATTTTCGGAGTGGATTGATTATTTTGCCGGTCAGTGTATATTATCGAATTTTCGTCATATACCTGTGAGATTTTTAATATTGAATGTTGTCTAAAATGGGTCTGATTTAAAGGTAGTACACAGTATATCACAGTTTATTTACACATCACTAGAAAAACTGAACTATGCTGAACTCCTCGACGCCAAAGGATTTTTGAACTATTGATTTAGATAACTTTCATCTAGATCAAATCACTCGACTCTGAGTTTCGACTATTGATTTCTATCTCTCGACTGCGAACTTTTTTTCAGGTTTCATCGCTTCTAGCTCTTTCGACTCTACTATAACTCAGTTATTATTTTCACTCATTCAGATCTCTCGATGCTATTCTGATCTTTCCAGTTTTCTTATTGACTCATTATCGAATTTCTTATGTCTGGTCAATTTTACCCCTTCCGAATTTAATCAAGGGCTTACAACTACCTCCCAAATCCCTACCTAACGTGATCTAATTGTTCACTCTCAGAACGATTTCAGTGCATTGGTTGGAACTTGTTTAATAGGAATCGCCATGTGAAATAAAGTCGTAACTCGAAGAGTTAGCAGATCTAGTAAATTCACTTCAGTCAAACCAAGATTGAAGCTCTAATTTTAACACGGCCCTCACTAAATCCTACATCTGGACCACCAAAGAAGTGATAAAGTCTAATCTCATTATTTTTTATGCAAAGTAATCTCCTGATGTTCGCCCAACTTATTCCTCTGCAAATCTACCTGAAAAGTTTTGACTAATATTATTCTGATGCGAAGGCAAAATTAATTATAACGAGAGAAATGCTTACAATGATCAATTCACAATTATGAAGCCTGCCTGAAGCTACCTAGTTCTCTTGAAACTTGTTGCCCTTTGAATATTCCGAGTATATTCTTGTCGTAAAGTTGCGCTTTATATAGTAATACTAAAGCAAGACATGACTCTCCTAGAAGCACACATCAAAGTTGTTGGAAATAATGTTTTGGAGAAGAGCTGAAATACATGGAGTTGCTTCATTTGTAGCAACTGTGTGATTTCACTGTACGTTGTGACAAATAGAATGGCAACGTGCTACTACTCGAGAAAAGATTATAAAAAGTGAAACAAATGGATATCGTAGAAATGTTAGTGAGATGATACGTCATATAACACTTAACAGAACAGTTAATTTTCGGGAAGATACCAACAAACTCAGCATTATTTACAACAATTTATTACTTTCCTTAAGAACTTGATACTTCCCCATACCATACCTATTATAAGTGAGATATTCTGTGTTCACACATTATTTATGTTTTTTTTATTCACATTTTGTTAGGTTAGATGATTTGTTGTTGTTCGTTCAATGTCATTTTAAGTACTGGACGGGTAAATTTCACAAAAGTCCGTTAACAAAATTATGTTGTCAACATAAAATGAAATTATTCCATGTCACATCTAAAAACATTAGTGAACATTTGTATATGAAAAAGAATGAAAAAAAGTCCACTTGCCTGATAATTTTCT
>JACDNR010001023.1:0-37437 GCA_013421045.1 Propylea japonica | reverse complement strand
GATTTGAAGATCATTGCTAAAAGTCTCAAAAAGCAGAGTGAAGAAAAACATAAAGGGGGACAATCCATTCGAAAGTATGAGAATATATCGAGTGAAATTTATTTTGTGAATAGAGATCGGTATACAGAATGTTCATCCGAAATGCGTGGCTATAAACAGAACCATATAAAATTCAATTGGAATATTGAAAAGTAGAATCTTTTTATTTCCATAACAGAACTCCCGATTCAAATGGAATTTATTTTGTGAATGAAGGTGACTATACTGAATGTTCATTGCAAAATTTTGTGGCCATAGTGTTAGCAGAACCATAGAAAATTCAATTTGAAAATTGAAAAGAAAAATATTTATATTTCCATAACAGACTATCCGATTCGAATCAAATTTTTTTGTGCATGAAACAGTTATACTGAATTTTATGAAAAATTTGTGGCCATAGTGTCAACAAAAACCATAGAAAATCCAATTCGAATAATGAAAGAACAATCTTCATAGTTCATAACAGGATAACTGATTCGAATTAAATTCATTTTGTGAATGAAGACTGATATACTGAATGTTCATGCGGAATTTCGTCGCATCATCAGAACATTAATTTCTTTAAATTAATTTTTACATATTTCATTATCTGAATAATTTTCAGAATAAAATTCCGATTGTGCTGTGAGATTCTGCATGTATACAGGGTCTCTATAAATGATTGTAGCAGCGCAGTTGGCTTTGGATCATTCTCATTTTGTCGCTTTCTATGCAAACCACAGAGTTCTGTGATCATGCTATGCTCTGATTGGTTATAACCAATCTATAGATGGTATTCTGTAGCGGCAAAGTAATCCAAGCCAACTGCGCTGTTACAATAATTTATAGAGACCCTGTATATTCGGTATCAATATCAAATCTCATGTAAAATTTTGAGGTAATAGTCTCATTGCTCCACCAATAAACAAGCGCTCAAAAAGCTCCTGCTCAGGGCTTTTCTTGAATTTTTTTTATGGAGGGTACTTGTTTGTTTTTTATTCGAATTTCAAAGTCCCCAAGTGCATATACGAAAAAAAATAATTATCTGACCTCGATCTATTTCATTTTCATAAAAGTGAGAGGGTTGTTGAAAAAATATGGATTCATACACATGAACAAAAAGTGTATCCATTTGTGGCAAATCAAATCAGGGTTACGGTCGAAAAACAACAATCCGTGAAACACTAATAAATTGATCTGTACGAACAATCCATAGAAATATTTGGTATCATCGCGTACTGTACATGAGAATCGAGAATATCTGAAAACTAGAATGTTTAACTGATCAATTTCCAAGCTGCAATGCAAATTAAATTTATGGAAATGTCAACCCAAAATTATGAGTCATTCCATAAATTTTTGAACAGAGAATATATCGTTTAGTTTAGAATTTTATAATGAAAAAACTCTTCATGAAATGATTGCATTGTTTCATTCATATAAGAACAGAATGAACTAATTCCATCCATGTGAGAATTAGTTCGAATTTCATTGCCAATTTCAAATTTTATTTATTGTGTGAATCTTTAGATATTTATAGAAAAAATAACGCAAAGTGCCAATGTTCCATTTTTGGATAAAAATGCTTAAAAACCTGTACATTCCTTTTCATTTAGCTCTCCTAAGATGGAAGTTACCGAAGCTAACAATAAACCGCGAAACGGAATAGTTTTATTGATGAATCATACTTTGGCTTCCGTTGGACGCATTCGTGTCGCGTATATCTGTTACGATCGAAAGAAATAGAGAAATAAAGCATTCAAATGCAAAAGCTACTAGAATATTTTGGCAACACCGCCTGGGCTGGGGATGGATCTAAAATCATCTATTTTTATACAGATGGGCTTAATATGTCACTAGCAGTATGCTGGGACTCCTATGGTAGTGATAAGTCTCCAGAATGTATAAATATATACTTTCCCCGCATAACCCCCGCACACCAGGGCTTCACTTCACCTGGGGTGCGTAACCGGGCTTGGAAGATAGCCTAATGCGTATATAATATATATATATATATATATATATATATATATATATATATATATAATATATATATATCCAGCGTACTATATTGCGTCCATACATTGACATTGCGCCATACACTATTGCGTCCTGAATGATACTGCGTCCGTATACCGGACGCAGCATTGTTTTTCGACAATATCTGTGAGTTTTAAAGGGACCCATTGAAGGGAGTTGCCGCAAAATGTAGTGCGTAGTCTGGGCTAACCTTTAGAAAGTTATTAAAATCAATCCAATCTCGGATGAATGAGCTATAGCTTTTGTAAAATCCGGTTTGGGGACGCAATAACGTGCGTTGCATGAAAGCAATAGTATATTTTTAGTTCACGCAAATTCTGCTTCGAGGGCGCTTTAACTGGTGAAAGCTGATATACGTCCAAATATACATCTTTCACTTGAAGCATAATATTGCGTCCCCAGTTTGGCAACACTGTATAGCTAATCTTGCAAGTCGAGCAACACATCTGGAAATAATCTAACGCTCCTCGATTGAAGCTTTGGCTTTGCGTTCCACAATCTAGTACATTGTTTGATAATACTTCCTTGAAATCCCACTCGGCTAGAATTATGAAAATATTCCATTTGGCGGGTCCTGGTTATTTTTGGGTTTTTGTTAGAGTTAAAAAAATATGTATGAACTTAATTGAAATCTTGAAGAATGTTTTTTTGTTCGAATGTATCGACATTCGTCACATTGTGAATAAAAAATTCAAAGCATAACAACTCTTCGAACAGGAATAAGAATTGGAATCGAAAATGCTGAAATGAAGCTGTACATGTAAAGAGGGTCAAAGATACATTCGTTAAGTTCATTATTTTCATCGTCAGTTTAAAAGAAGTTGCCTTACAATGTTGAAGGTTTCTGTTGTTTGAGGATCGTCCAATTTTTTTCTAGTAAAATCAATCAAAAACATGACTCGATTTTAGACATTGAAGACATACATGATTACATTTTTGTCATTTTAAACTTTCTTCATTCGTCCGAACATCAAGTTTATCATTTATATTATCATATTCAAGATGAAAATTTTCTCTTAATCTCCTCTTATGATCTGCTTTTATGTTCAAAATGAAACTATTGTTTTCTGGAACGTCGCTCAGTCACCATTTCACATACTTCTCATTCATATTTAAATAAAGTACCATGATTTCGAGATGCCTGGCTGCGAATAGAGCCTCTTTTTGTTTTTCATTTATGGACTATAATATTAGGATTGAGTATTTTCGGTTCATTGCTCCTCGATGTTCCAAAAATTTACGACACTTCATTCGAATGATCAGAAAGATCATTGTTTAAAAATTATCCATAACGTTCACCATTCAACTCATATGAGCATATGGCATAAATCATTGAATCTCTTTCATGTGAACGCTTACGATTACTATAAATTAGTGTTTCAACTTCATTTTTTATGAGAGCTCGTTCAACTTAAACGACTGTCATTTCGTTTCGCCCAAATGTCAGTAATTATCGAATTTTGAGCCATAAATAATTTCAAACGATAAAGTTCGACTCTAACGAATCTTTGGTCAAAATGAATTCTGTTCCTAAGGCCAAACACTAAAACTCTGAAAAATTTTCCTAGAGAATTGAAATTCTAAGTGTGGGTCTCCATGCTGCGGTTAAGTTCGTTAATGAAATGACCAAAATCCCACAGTGTGTTTTATAAAGTATGGCCATTCTAAGTTTTGCTTTTCAAATTTCTTGAACAATATAGAACCAATCGAATCGTTTTGTGATCGTATAAAGCATATTCATATCAAGCAATGTATGAAATATTGTGACAATAGTGTTACTAAAACCATAAAAAAATCTTTCGACTTTTGGAATACAAAACATGAAATGACAATATTTCTACAACAAAACAACTGGTTGAAATGAAATTTATTTTGAAAATGACCATTAACACACTGAATGTTCATGCAAAATTTGAGAAGGATGTCATCAGAACCATGAAATTATTTCTTTTCGAATAATCGATTCTTCAATTTTTTTTTCAGACTATTCCGATACTTTAAATACGATCTAGCTGAAAGTTTGCATTTTCATGTTTGATACCAGTTCAAATCAGTACGCAGAAATGTGTGAGAATAAATTGTTTGATCAGAATAATGAAAAATTCTATCCAATTATGGAAAAAAAATATTATTATATTTATATTCATTCCATTTGGTCAGGCGAAGATATATTGAAAAAAATTGAGAAAAGCTCTGATCATTGGTGGAGCAATAAGTCTATTACCTCAAATTTTATATGGGACTCAAAATTGATACAAAATATACTAATGCAAAATCTCAGCATAATCGGAATAATTTTTGGAAATTATTCAAAAAATGAAATATGTACCGGGTTTTTCACTATAATTTGACCCCCCCTGTAACTTTTTTACTAAACGAGATACAAAAAAATGTTTCAAACAAAAGTTTCACGAAATCAGCTGAGGTTTTTTGATATGACTTCACAAACTGAAATATATACAGGGTGGGCTACATATTGATGGCAACTTCATTTTTTCAAATGGAACACCCTGTATATTTTTTCATGTTTGGCTAGCTCTTTTTCCCCTGATTTAGAATATGTAAAATATGTTGGTCTATCTCTTTCATTCTGAGAACCACAGAGTTCCAAATTTTAAGAAATACCTGGCAAGATCTGTAATCATTTTACAAGTGGCAGAGTGAGTTTACTGAAAATGATCATTTTTGGAGTTATGATAACGTCAATGGGAAGATATACAGGGTGAACAACATTGAATGTAACTATATTCTTTCAAATGGGACACCCTGTCCTGTATATTCTTCCTTTTTTTGATAGGCTATTTCATCCTGATATCGAATATAAATGCGTATGTGAATGTGTCTCTTCAATTTTCAGAGTTTCAAAGTTTTGAAATGATAACACCGAATAAAAAATATGTGAAATGCCTACGAAATTCTTCATATTCAAACAAGTTGTTTAGACTATTTTGATAGCATTATTATGGCTCTGATTCGAGTCAGAAATTAAAGCTTCAAAATTTGTTTTCAATGATTACAATATTATCATTATTCTTTGTGCGTTGACGGGATTAGTTCCGAATTATATTATATTGATTTTGTATCATTAATATTATTCTCCGCTTTCATTGATTATCATTATTGCTGCTGAATTTTTTTCTTCAGGAACGGCTATAAAAACGTGTCCAACGGTGTTAAATCGGGACTATTTGATAGCCATAAAATGGGTGCGCCATTACCAATCCAAAGATCAAATTGGCCACTTGAATATTCACGAACTTCCAAAACGACACGCCAGATGGTTCTTGAAATTTGAAACTCTGTGTTGCTCAGAATAAGAAAGATAGACAACGATATGTTACATATTCGGAATCAGGGGAAAAAGAGCTAACCAAATATGGAAAAATATACAGGTTTTTCCATTTGAAAAAATGAAGTTGCCATCAATATGTTGGCCACCCTGTATATATTTCAGTTTGTGGAGTCATATCAAAAAACCTCAGTTGATTTCGTGAAACTTTTATACGAAACATTTTTTTGTATCTCCTTTAGTAACAAAATTGAAGGGGGGGTCAAATTATAGTGAAAAACCCAGTACAAAAAAATAATTTAAAAAAATTTATTTCTATGATGATGCTATCCTCTTGAAAACTTGCATGAACATTCAGTACCTATATCACTCTTGATTCACAAAATGAATTTCAGCCGAAACGGATATCCTGTTATGGAAATGGAGAGATTTTTCCTTTCAATATTCCAATTGAATTTTCTATGGTTCTGTCAACAATATGGCCACAAATTTTTGCATGAACATGTAGTATACCAATGTTCCTTCGCATATGTGAAAAATAAATAAAAATACATTGAATTCTATGGCTCTGATGATGCGATCTTCTTGAAAGTTCACATAATGAATTTCACTCTAATCGGTTATTGAAAATATAAAAATGGTTCTTTTCAATATCCAGTACAAATTTTCTGTGATTCTGTTGAGACTATGGCCACAAAACTTTGCAATGGCCACAAAATCCTGCATGAACATTCAGTAAATCACTCTTTATTAACAAAATGATTTTTTTTTCGAATTGGATATCTTGTTGTGGAAAAATGAACTTTCTTCTTTTCAAAGTGCCAATTGAATTTTCTATGGTTCTGTTCACACTATGGCTTCAAAATTTTGCATGAGGCCTTTTATGAGCATCTTGCATATGGCCGCAAAATTTCATTTCCATTGGTTCCGTTTTGTCTGAAATATTGGAGAACAAAAATTTTAAATGGCCATCTTCTATGGAACATCCTGTATGATTGGGCTGTTTAACGAACTTAACCGAGGCATTTGGAAACCGAACTCACCTTGAAAATTCAAGTTTCTAGGAAAATCCCCTCGAAAGTTATCGTGCGAACGACCGGAAGGAAGGCCGGCCCGACGAACAGAATTGATTTTGACCACGAATTTTCCTTCAGGGTGTCGAACCCTATCGTTTGACACCATTTGCGTCTTCAAATTCGAAAATTACAGACATTTGCGCATAACGATATAGCACTCGTTTAAAAAGAACGATAGCTCAAGAAGAATCTAGTATTGCCTGACGATGAACTAACAATAATATGTAGTTTGAATTATGTGATCAAAATACATTACCTTTCGCGATGAACACAGACATTTTTAAAAAGAATCGTCAATTCTTCTGAACCGAAATCACAAAAACTCAAAATAGAGTGATATGGCCTCGTGTTTGCCAAACCTTAAATTCAGGACGAGGTAAATAATATGGACCGGAAAAAAACTTATAAATATGATCGACAGTACTTCGAAAATAGTGTTTCCTATAGATACTCATAGATTTTCTTTTGCTTCATCCATTGCCGATCATGTGGAATAAGTGTTTCAATAAATATTTCGAAAAGATCTTCATCACAGGGAATCTTAAGATAATACGAAATTTAAGAACAACGTGTGTGGAAAATGAAATTGCCTTCTTATCTCTCGTTCAATCATCTTTGAACAATTGGAGCGCTGCTTTTTCAAAAGAGATAACGAAATCCTTTACTACATGAATTCCTGAAATGACGAAATGAGGTGATAGTAACTGGATGCTTAGAAGTTCGATAAAGAAACGAAGGGTGAGTTTTCATTGATTTCAGTTTAGGTTTTGCTTGAAATTTTCCAATCAAACAATTGTTACATATACGGGGTCTTTAAAAATGATTGTAACATCGTAGATTGCTTTGGATTCTTATGGTTTCTATGCAAAGTCTACAAAACTTATAATTCAAGTCACATTATTCAATTCCTTTCGGAATAAACAGCAATATCTCACAGTATGGTTTGTTTTAATTGAAGTTTACGTAAGAACATTAATATTTATAATAGTCCAATGCCAAATGCGCTGTTATAATAATTTATAGAAACCCTGTACTTAGTACAGAATATCTGTGAAATTTTTCTGGAACGTTACCTTCCATCATTTTAAGCGCTAGTCCTACGGTGCCACTTGAAAGACTGCTATATCGTTTTTCCCAAATTACTATAATTTTCCAATTTTGAGCCGAAAATGGTCTCAAGCGAAAGCGATAAGGTTCGACTACCTTATGACAAATCACTTCCAAAAAGATTGTCCTACAGCCTAGAAATTTTCAGGGAATTCATTATTTTTCCCACATATTTTTCAGATTTTTTTTCAGGTGATTCCGAAAATGTCAATTCGATCGTGCCTACATTTCGCATTCAGATGTTCAGTACCAATATGGAGCAGTACGCAAAAATTAGGGAAAATTTCTGCATGAGAACCCTACAAAATTCAATCGAAATATCAAGAAAAAATTCCAATATTTGCTGAAAAAACTTTCGAATGTTCATGCAAAATTTCAAAAGTATTGTCAAGTCAAGGAATTTTTTTCGATATTATATTTATTACCAATCTCTAAGCCGCACATAAAATTTATGGATACCCTTATTGAGCCATAAATGAACGAGCGCTCAAAAGCACCTACTGCAGACTTTTCTTGAAATTTTTTTGTCGTAATCCTTAGAAGAGCGTTCAAACAGATGATTTTGGAATATGTGGTGTTGAAGCCTACAGCTTTTTCGAAAAACACTCTAAAGTGTTTTGGATTTCATCAATCTCAGAAATGGTTTGTTTTCGAAAATATTTTTGGGAACAAAAATTGTTGACGACATCCTTTTCTACAAATTTTCTCAACGATTCGATTTGCTGTGACGACAAATACAAAGAATAGATGACGCCAAAGAACCCAAAACAGTTAATTATTAAAAAAAGGCGCTACATCAATATTCGAACTAGAATTGATATATCCTACTTGAAACTATCTGAAAGAGAATCCCAATAAAAAAAGTTATTTCCGAATGTCATATATTTCTTCTGCACTGGAATATCATATCATATTCGCAAAGTGTTGTGAAAAATTAAATAATCATTAAATCATTTCAATAACTGAAAAATATTTTAATCCCATAGTTTGGATTTCACAATCCTTTTCAAATTTTGCAAGAACATTCACTTCGTCAATCTTCATCGTCAAACTCAATTCAAAGTCTCATTTGAAATAAAAAAGTTATTATCATTTCCAGTATAAGTGGAAGTTACGAATGATTGCCAATTTAAAAAGCAAAAGAAACAAAATCTTCTCAAAAAAATTACAGAAGTCGGTTATTGTTTATAATGGTCACTGCCGGTGAAACACGCGGTATAGTCTCTACATTTTAAATTTATATAGACTCTGTTAATAAAGGGAAATTTATTCACTTGAAAAATAGGGCCCCCAATCTGTTGTTTTCATATTTGGATATCAACTAGATTCAGATTGCCTGATGGCAAAATAAGACATTGTTTCGAATTTTGGGCCGCAAATGGTCTCTAACAATAGGGTTCGACTTCCTTATGACGAATTCATGGTCAAATTCAATTCTGTCCGTTAGCACGATTACTTTCGAAGGGATTGTCCTAGAGATTTTAAATTTGCAGGGCAAGTTTGGTTAAAAATGCCTTGGTCAAGTTTGTTAACCAGCCAAATCGTACAGGGTGTTCATTACAATATGGCCATTCAAAATTATTGATCCTCAATATCTCACACCAAACGAAACCAATTGGAATGGAATTTTGCGGCCCTATGTAGGATGCTCATAATGTTTCATGCAATAATTTGTAGCCAGTAGGAAAAGAACCATAAAAAACTCAATAGGAATATTGAAAAGAAGAATCTCTATATTTCTCGAACAAGATATCCGATTCAAGTGGAATTCATTGTGTGTATGAAGATTGATATACTGAATGTTTATGCACAATTTCGAGAGCATCGCATCATCAGAACCACAGAATTGAATTTTGTGAAGAGTCAAGTTTTAACATATTTCTGTTTTCGAATCGTACTGAGATTTTGCATTTATATAATTAAAATTAAATTTAAGTTCTATACAAAATTTTGGGGTAATATCCTCATTGCTCCACCAAGTAATGAGCGCCAGCTCAGGGCTTTCTTTAATTTCATAAAATTCAATGGTAAAGTTCCGATGAAGATATCTATATTATACCTAACCAATGATCATGTCATTAAGGTCGAATATTCTCATATGAGGATATTCAAAAAAATTTATAAATTGGCAACATCGCTGGACGTCATAACATGCTGAGAGTGAAAGAAGAATATATGCTTGGACGCAATATGGTACTAGAAGTGAAAGCAGTATATTCACTGGACGCAATAATGATAGGAAGATGAAAGGACGCCATATTGTACATGTATATTGCTTTCTTATTTTTGAAGATATCGGAGATCTGGCACTGGGGATCTACCTAATTTTTCACGTAGATTAATATACTTCAATCAGATTTCTTCTAAATAGCGTATTTCTGGGAGACGCAACAATGTCGGTTTATGAAAGGACGCAACAAAGTACGCTGGATGTATATATATATATATATATATATACTGCGAAAGAGGAATACGAGATCCCTGTAAAACTTCAACGCTGCGAGATCCCCGTCACAATACATATCAAAACGAGATCCTCCCGTATATACATTATATACATTTCACCGTATTACGCCACGAGCTCTGTTCAACGTTGCCAGATTGGCGGATCTCTGAATGGACGCAAAATGTCTATATTTGTGTATATCAATAAGGGTCAGAGTCGCAATTAAAAACTGGATCCCTCAGGGAGCATTACATCAAATTTAAAACGAATATATATGCCAAGGTCGAAGTAGATGTTAGTGGAGAATGGAGCAGGTGTTCTTTTTATAGTTTATTGCAGTTTATGAACTGGGAGAGATATTTCCGTCTCCGCTTGCTCATTTTCGTATGCAGAATATTCATCGTTCAGTTTCAAATGATTATTTTAAAATCTTTAGGGGATTTTAAATCTGATTGTTCTAAAATATTGTCCAACTGAGACTTCTACGGATTAGGATTTTGGTTATTGATGTAAACAAAATATAAAAGAACAAACTATTTGATCGTCATTGAACGATACATCTTGAGTTGTTTTCCTTAAAATTCAAAATATCCGCATTTTCGAGAAACTCTTGAGTATGGTTGCTGCGCATTTCAGTTTATTTTCATTGAAAGTAATGTTGGAATTTAAAATACTGATAAGATTTTTGTATACTTTCAGTCGAATCAATGTTCCTTTTTTCACCCGGTATAAATTCTTGTAGAAGTTTAAATACAATAATAATGGATGAATGGAAGATTCGCAATTGCATTCAAAAAATTCTTTAGATCCACTGAAGTGAAGTCAAGAGTTTTTGTGCGAACATTGTGGTATTATAAAAAGGTTTTGAAAATTTAACAAGAATACATTCAGCTGATAATAAGTCATAACCACGATTTTGTCAACAACAAAATTCGCCGAGGTATTCAGGATTTCTGAATTAATTCTATATTTTTCGTGAAGAAATACTTTAAGGATATACTTCATTCAACATTTGATTCGAGTAAGAGATACTCTGAGTTGGTAATTGGGACGGAAAACTTGGAGAAAAATAGTCACCTAAATTCTAATGAGCTATAATATATAATTAACATAATGAGGATAATTTCAATATTCATCAGAAGAATTCCGACCGGTAACATTCAAACTGTAATATTTTATATTTCAATTCAAACCTTGTTTTAGTGTTTTCAGTATTACTACAAACATTGTAGTTTTCAATAAATGCTTGTTGTCATTAAAACCAAATGTAAAGGTGAAACCTCTTGAAAAAATCCGTGTTAAAGGTATGGCTACAACTCAATATCGACAGATTTATGAAAATTTTTCGATCCGGGATTCCGGGGTTGATTATTACTAATATTTCGAACTAGGAATGCGTTTGTGAGATTCAAGCTATTCTGGTGAAAAAGTTTATTTTTCTGTTTTCGGAGTTTTTCCATTTCAACCAAGGTCCAATCAAGCATTCGAACTTTATTTTGGGATTCTATACGGAGCGCGAAGAAGATAAACTTCCAATTCCTATGCAGGGTAAACTTTTTCTTTCAGCGAAAATAGAGACAGAAGCCAAGCAATGATTTTTTTTCGGGTCATTTTCGACTGATTAACTAGTTTCAACTCATTTCAATATTTTGCAATAAAGTTGGTAATTTTTTGCGTTGATTAAAATTCACGATTCCAAGGTAGCAAAAATAATTCAAAACTACTATTTCCCATGGTCGTAATCTCCACTAATCAGAAAAGCGAAATTTTGAGTCACAAATTGTTTCTAGGTGGACATTTTGTTTGGCAGGAGCTGTCAGCAGTTTATTCGAGCTAACCCGAGGCAAAACGTGTTTTATTCACATTATTTTCCATACATAATGCATTCAGAATAAACTGTTACTCGTGAAATAGTCTAGTCAAATACCATTCGGGCATCTGATTTTTCCTATGAAAAAAATCGATAAAACACTATGCAAAGTAATATTTGTTAACAAAAAGCATTAGTGCAGTGCAAAAATCCTCGTCTTCGACTCGGATTGTTGCCACAAGCACTCATGCTCACTGTTCATCTCGAATCTCAGAAAAAAAATTTAATTGAAATTCCAGATTAATTATCATTGAGCGCTCGTTCTATTTAAACGAGTCGTTTTGCTCAAATATCTGTTTTTATCGAATACTATAGGATTTGACTCCTTGACGATGAAAGCGTGGTCAAATTCAATCATGTCTGTGGGGCCGTCCGTCTTTGAATTGTCCTTGAGACTTAAGATTTTCAGAGTGAGTTCAGATCCCAAGTTGAGTTCGTAAATTGACCAAATCGTACAGGGTGTGCCATAAAATATGACCACTCAAAATTATTGTTCTTAGACAAAACGAAACCAATCAAAATAAAAATTTGCGGCCAGATGCTCATTATCAGCCTCATGCAATTTTTTGTAGCCATAGTGTTAACAGAATCATAGAAATTTAAATTGAAATATTGAAAAGAAGGATCTTCATATTTCAATAACAAGATATCCGATTCGAGTGGAATTCATTTTGTGTATGGAGACTGATATATTGAATGTTCATATTTCAAGAGGTTTGCATCATCAGAACCATAGATGAAATTTGTTGCATTTGCAGTTTTTACATATTTCACTCTTGGAATAATTTCCAGAATATCTTGACGATCGTGCTGAGATTTCGCGTTTATATATTTGGTATTAATTTTATGACCAATACATAATTTCGGGGCATTGTTGCACCAATAGGCGCTCAAAAGCACCTGCTCAGGGCTTTCTTAAATTTTTCTTTTTCATATGTATTTAGATACAAAAAAAAGTTTTGACCCTAAATATTTTCATTACTATCCTGCCAGCGAATCTGTTGATGCTACAGGATTTCCTTTATCAAATCACATGTCGTTGGAAGATGTTTGCCTTCATCTCATATAGACTGTGCAAAATTTGAAACGAAATCAGTGGAATTTCAGCCCCCCTAGATTCTCTGTTACGAACGATAATTTGAAAAATTTGAGAAAGCCTTTTCTTTGAGCGCACGTTCATCGGTGGATCAATGGGGCTATAACCTAAAAATTTTGTATATTACTTGAGATTGATACTCAATGTTTGAATCCAAAATCTCAGCATGATCGGAATATTATTTGGATATTATTCTAAAACTTAAATATGTAAAAACTGCAATCCTTCTGAAATTTTTCATTTCATTACATCAATTTTCAGTTACAAAATAAATTAAATATAAGGATTCTTCTTCAATATTTGATTTGAATTTTCTATGGTTCTGTTGGCACTATGACCACACATTTTTTGCGGAACACGTATTATGAGTATTTTGAATGTAGCTGCAAAATTAAAGCACTCGTTCAAGTAGAACAAGCACTCAAAAATGTTATTATGCCAAATAAAATTTCTCGAAAATATAGATCGTAATAATAACATCAAATTTTCCATTTCTACTTTAATCAGATAGAAATGGTGAGGGTATGCGCAATTAGATCCACAGTTACATCATCAATTCATGAAAATCATCCAAACCCTACAGGTATTTTTGTAGTGAAGGGTGAGTTCACGAAATTTATATTTCTTAGAACAAAAATTATTCACGAATGAGCTTTTAAGCTTGCCTGAAATTTAAATATGGAACAATTATTAATGATTTTTTATATCGTCTTCTTTACTACTTTCCATTCGAAACTAGGATTCTCAAATGAATTCCAAAGCAAAATGCATGCTATTGCAACGACAATCACCTGTTCTTATAGGATTATAATTAGTCCATATTTCCCTGTTTTTCACAAAACTCTGCACAAACCTGTGCGCCATTATTATTTAATTAAGTATGAAGTCTTATTTCGATCATATCAGTAGGTAAGGTGAAAACACAAAAGAATTAATTTTCGATATCATCTAGATTCTAGATAGTGTTCAATTTTCTGTTATCCGACTTTCACAAAATTTTGCGAATGCGTTTGTATCATTAATGCGCAACATAATACCATATTTAGCTTCGAAAAGGCTGATAGGGTACATTCATAAAATTTGCTGAGATATTCTGGAACTTAACTGAATCTGAAAATTTGAAAGCAGTTTGTTGGAATCAAGGATCCTTGTTCAGTGAGTCCAACCTAATAATTTAGACTTATTTCCGAAAAACTCGAAAATAACAGAGGACTGATTAAGCTGACTGCATTTTTTGTTCAGGTTTACTGAAAAAAGTTCATTCAATATATCATTCACAAGCGCCATCGTTTCCTCACACCGGATTCCTGACAATAATAATTCAATCAAACCCAAGCATCCGAAGTCTAGAAAGCAAAATATTTATTCTGAATTGACGGTGCATTCGTCTCAGAGTAACAAACACCTGGTTCATTCAGTAGAATTGAATATAAACCAAATAACTTCGTTATACTTGTATGTTATGTTATTTGGGCGCTAGGAGATCCAAGCGGCGTTGCCATTTTTGGATCTCGTTAAGCACCATACGCACCTCTTAGCCGAAATACATGACCGACCCTAACGCCATTTCCCATGAACTAAAATGTATAATTACAAGGTGATTAGTGAGCCGTCGGAGCTCCATCTCAAACTTCGTCAGTAGGTCATATAGGACCTAAGAACACCGAAACCGGTGAAAACGCTACGAGATCCGGCCTTCGGATCTCATGATCTCGCAGCGTTGAATGGACTACCATATACAGATCTCGTATTCCTCTACAAGACATGTATATATATATATATATATATAGACGTATTACGCGACCTTACCAAGCCAGAAACGCCATACGCCGTTACCCTTGTCAAGCCAAAATCATTTTTACGAAGCCCGGGTCGGGCTTCGTAAAAATTCACGTGTATATTTTCTACAGGAGCTTTGTACTGCCTCACTGAGTCTATATACGAATTTTCGTATGGGCCGAAAATCGACAAATTTTTATCGCAATATATACACGTTTAGTTCATGCCATCCACCTGTAGGTGGTGCTGCGACGCTAGCGCGTGTAAATATATACATTCTGGCGGTATAACTCGGTTCATAAGAGTCCCACTATAATTCACATTCTATACAAAGCCCGTAAATTTGACAACGTCGCATTCAATCTGGTACTGGCTCTGACTTTTTCAATTTAGTAATTGCAGATTAATTTTAATTTAAGGACGCAATGGATGGAGTTGAAGGGGGTGAAAAATTAACATTTCTTATTATCTTATTGTTCTTCGAATCGATTAGAATTCACTAAGAAATAATTAGATGGAATCAAAATTTATCCTTAACAATCTTCAATGTACAATTCGAAAATTTTCATTGTAAACAAAAATGATATAATATTCGACTTTCATAATCAGATGTAATTTTTTTCACCTCCTCTGATTTATGCTTGTTTGTATTCTGGAGGAACTGAACACATTTGCATCATATAGGTGGTTAACAGATTCGATGATCACAAAGTAGAAATAGGTGATATAGCCAAACGTGTTACTATTTAGGTCCGGATGAATACTTCTGAGCTCATTGAGAAAATATTAATTGATGCAATATTCGATAATAAATGAATTTTCCTTTCTTTCATGAGGATATAACCAATTAATATTGGAAATGAACGAGAAATCTCTTGATATTTTCTGAACTAATCGTCGTGACAATGAAAACAATTTTCTTTGGCTTTCTCGTAGTATGAATTTGATTTCCAAAACTTCATTTAGGTTTATTCGTGAAATTAAGCTGATGCGATAAAATTGCTGGAGTTGGAATGAAAAATCATATTATTTGAAACCTTATGTTCAAAAACCGCCAAAATTTCGTTGCGTCTTCTTGTGAATTTTTACTTTGTTGACGTCAATTACATGTTTTTTCGTTGATTACATTATCAAACAGGGCATTAATTATCCAGACATTATTTCTATGCCGTTAACTTTCGAGTCTGGTGGATATCATTTATTTTGTTAATTTTATACCTTCAACAGAATTCAACGAAATAAAAAATTAAGAGACATGTTTGACATTTTAGCTTTCCTTTCGAGAAATTCTGAATTGAAATTGTCACCTGAAGTCATGAAATATCCCAAATAAAATAGGAAATAATGTATTTTCACAATTTACTTCTTAATCATATTTCACACAATACAGGGTGATTTTTTTAAGTGTTTCATTAGACGTTTCCGAGGAAGGAATTGTAATAGAGATTCAAGATTTTGGATTTTCGTTTTAGAGTACATGAACTTCAATTGTAAAATATTTTCATGAGGAATCTACTTCAGGTTTCACCGGAAACGAATGTAACTTCGTTATTTCAAATGCAACACCCTGTATATTTATACATATTCGAATTCTTCGTTCGATTCTTCACTGATTTGATGTATGATATGTGCAACCACTCAAGCGGTTCTTGAATTATAGCCTGATTATCAAATTTTTTGAAAAAAAGGTTATCACAAATAGTGTCCATATCTTCAAAATCCCTCATTACAAGAATTTCTTTTTCAAAAGTGGAACAAAAGAAAGTACGCTGATGCTGTTTCTTTTATAACTTATGAGGAAATATAATACAGGGTGTCTGAAAAAGTGCCTCAAAGTGAGCCTCAATAAAACTATGAAATCTAACTTTTTTCAAATGGCAACCCTATAATTTTGTAATTCCAATCGATTGCTCTTCAAAAACCAGTTATAGTGTCTCGAACGTTTCATGCCTCTAAAATCAGTATTTATTCATATTATTATTCAATAAAATTCGAATTTCACGATTAAAGACAGGTTTCGCACAGTTTGTAAGCTTGCATTTTTGAAGTAGGCTATGTTAGGAACTGTCGTTCTTACTTTTTCTTACAGATCAAGCACTAAGCATAACATGCAATAATAATTTCACTGGAATGATATATCAAGGGTATGTTTTTTATTTGCGGCAAATGTAACAAATTCGTAGAACAGGTAATAAGAAATTCAACGAACGAAATTCACATTTACTGACTTTAACGGAATCAAAGTTCAGGAGGTATCAAAACAATTTTCTACGTACTGGAAGCCTTAGCCCTAAACGGACACGAGTGAATACAGTAATAGATAATGAATGATCTGTAAAGGTTGATGCTCACTTGGACGAGACGAGACGAGACGAAGCGAAGAGTTGTTTTTCGCAGGCACGATTTGCACTGAATCAAATGGGTAGACACTCACATAGAAGGCGCGAAGCGAAGATCAGAATCGTTAGGCGTTAGGTCCCAGGCGAACTAAGGCGTTGCTTCGTCTCGTCTCGTCTCGTTCAAGTGAGCGTCAAACTTTACTGTATTCACACGATTCCGTTTTAGGTTGATGCTTCCACTACGGAGAAAATTGTTTTGATACTTCCTGAACTTCGATTTTGTTAAAGGTGGTAAATTTGGATTTCTTTCGTTAAAAGTTCTGAATACCCTTTCTAATATTTTGTTACATTCGCCATAAATGGAGGAGATATTCAATACATCACTGTTACCATAATTCATATTTTGCATAGTGCCCGATGGATCAAAAAAGTATAAATGACAGTTCTCTAAAATGCATTATAAATCAACAGACACAGCCTTCTTGGAAATTTCTATCCTAATAAATGCATGGATTCAAATTCTAACTAGTTTTTGACGAGCCATCGATTGGAATTACAAAATCATAGGGTTGCCATTTGAAAAGAGTGAGATTTTATAGTTTTTTGAGGCTCACTTTGGGGCCCTTTTTCAGACATCCTGTATAATATTTCCTCATAAGTTATACAAGAAACAGTATCAGCGTACATTCTTTTATTCCACTTTCGCAAAAAGAAATTCTTGTGATGAGGGATTTTGAAGATATGACCATAATTTGTGACAATCTTTTTTAAAAAAAATTTGATAATCAGGCAATAATTCAAGAACCTCCTGAGTGGTTGCACGTATCATACATCAAATCAGTGTAGAATTGAACGAAGAATTCGAATATGTATAAATATACAGGGTGTTGCATTTGAAATAACGAAGTTACATTCGTTTCCGGTGAAACTGGAAGTAGATTTCTCTTGAAAATATTTTACAATTAAAGTTCACGTACTCTAAAACGAAACTCCAAAATCTTGAATCTGTATTACAATTCCTTCCTCGAAAACGTCTAATGAAACACTTAAAAAATCACCTTGTATATCGACCTAGTAAAGACATAATATTCATAACTATTATTATCTTTTCAGACGAAAACTCTAGCAATTAACATAATAATTAAATAATAATTTTTCAAAGTGAAGAAAAACATAAAAGGGGACAAACCATTCGAAAAGTATGAGAATATATCGAGTGAAATTTATTTTGTGAATAGAGATCGGTAAACAGAATGTTCATCCGAAATTGCGTGGCTATAAACAGAACCATATAAAATTCAATTGGAATATTGAAAAGTAGAATCTTTTTATTTCCATAACAGAACTCCCGATTCAAATGGAATTTATTTTGTGAATGAAGGTTGATATACTGAATGTTCATGCAAAATTTTGTGGCCATAGTGTTAGCAGAACCATAGAAAATTCAATTTGAAAATTGAAAAGAAAAATATTTATATTTCCATAACAGACTATCCGATTCGAATCAAATTTTTTTGTGCATGAAAACAGTTATACTGAAATTTTATGAAAAATTTTGTGGCCATAGTGTCGACAAAACCATAGAAAATCCAATTCGAATAATGAAAGTACAATCTTCATAGTTTCATAACAGGATAACTGATTCGAATTAAATTCATTTTGTGAATGAAGACTGATATACTGAATGTTCATGCGAAATTTCGTCGCATCATCAGAACATTAATTTCTTAATTATTAATTTTTTACATATTTCATTATCTGAATAATTTTCAGAATAAAATTCCGATTGTGCTGTGAGATTCTGCATGTATACAGGGTCTCTATAAATGATTGTAGCAGCGCAGTTGGCTTTGGATCATTCTCATTTTGTCGTTTTTTATGCAAACCACAGAGTTCTGTGATCATGCTATGCTCTGATTGGTTATAACCAATCTATAGATTGGTATTCTGTAGCGGCAAAGTAATCCAAAGCCAACTGCGCTGTTACAATAATTTATAGAGACCCTGTATATTCGGTATCAATATCAAATCTCATGTAAAATTTTGAGGTAATAGTCTCATTGCTCCACCAATAAACAAGCGCTCAAAAGCTCCTGCTCAGGGCTTTTCTTGAATTTTTTTTATGGAGGGTACTTGTTTGTTTGTTATTCGAATTTCAAAGTCCCACAAGTGCATATACGAAAAAAATAATTATCTGACCTCGATCTATTTCATTTTCATAAAAGTGAGAGGTTGTTGAAAAAAATATGGATTCATACACATGAACAAAAAGTGTATCCATTTGTGGCAAATCAAATCAGGGTTACGGTTCGAAAAACAACAATCCGTGAAACATTAATAAATTGATCTGTACGAACAATCCATAGAAATATTTGGTTAATCATCGCGTACTGGACATGAGAATCGAGAATATCTGAAAACTAGAATGTTTAAATGATCAATTTCCAAGCTGCAATGCAAATTAAATTATGGAAATGTCAACCCAAAATTATGAGTCATTCCATAAATTTTTGAACAGAGAATATAATCGTTTAGTTTCGAATTTTATGATGGAAAAAACTCTTCATGAAATGATTGCATTGTTTCATTCATATAAGAACAGAATGAACTAATTCCATGTGAGAATAGTTTGAATTTCATTGACAATTTCAAATTTTATTTATTGTGTGAATCTTTAGTTATTTATAGAAAAAAATAACGCAAAGTGCCAATGTTCCATTTTTGGATAAAAAATGCTTAAAACCTGTACATCCCTTTTCATTTAGCTCTCCTAAGATGGAAGTTACCGAGCTAACAATAAACCGCGAAACGGAATAGTTTTTATTGATGAATCATACTTTGGCTTCCGTTGGACGCATTTCGTGTCGCGTATATCTGTTACGATCGAAAGAAATAGAGAAATATAGCATTCAAATGCAAAAGCTACTAAAATATTTTGGCAACACCGCCTGGGCTGGGGATGGATCTAAAATCATCTATTTTTATACAGATGGGCTTAATATGTCACTAGCAGTATGCTGGGACTCTTATTGGTAGTGATAAGTCTCCAGAAATGTATAAATTATATACTTTCCCCGCATACCCCCGCACACCAGGGCTTCACTTCACCTGGGGTGCGTACCGGGCTTGGTAAAGATAGCCTAATGCGTATATATATATATATATATATTTATCCGGTGAACAAAGTGGCATCTTTACAAAAACGGCGTAGGCTTGCATCCCCGTGTATATTGGTGTATATTATGAAAAAATATTTCCGTACATTTCGACTTCCAGTTATTTTCTGCGTATGATTTGACATCCGTTTATTTCCATACAACTGGGAAACAGTTTGACCTCTATATATTCCATTTCTAGGTAGTATTACTTCCTGCAATGTTGCCATGTTGCCTATTCAGATTAATGCTACTTTTGTAATCGGACCGCAAAATATAGGATGTTCATTCAGAGTTTCATTCGTCATTTTGGGAGTAATCTAATGCGTTAGTATTAGTATGCGATTGTATTTAATCTTTGGAGGCGCTGATTACCATATTTCACTGAAAGTGAGAACAAGATTGTGAGAGAGCATAATTTAAATCAGTTATTGTTCCCACTCTACTAGTCAATGAAGATAACATTGAATTCACGTTCTACTATAATTTTGTGGTCATCATATTATTTCAGCAGGGGATATTGTGAAAATTTCCCTGAAGGTGGTCTATAAAGCTTCAAATAACGCAATTTTACTGCCACTACATCAGCTACCGTTTCAATGGTCAGATCTCGCAATTAGTTCATTTCTTAATTTGAGAATTTGTTCATTGATATTAACAATAGTAACATTTTGAGGGTTTTTTTTGCGGTACTGCTTTTTATATTTACGCAAAAATATTTTGATTTTCACGAAAACATTGCGCATACTCATTTCATCCCAAATTCAAATTGAAAAACTTGAGAACATCCGCCCTTTGAGTAACTGAGAAACACATTTGAGAGTTTTATAAAGGTAGTCGAAATGATGTTATAGAAGTATTTATAAGATTATCAGAATGACCATCCGTGTTACTCAACACTTGGGTGTTCGCAATAAATTGAATCTTTAGGGCCTATAAAGGGTATACAGCGATCGCAAAATTTTTTTATGTAACTATGTAAAAGTGAATATGAAGGGAAATGTTGAAAAGTGTTTGCTCACCTAAATAAAATGAAGAATGCTACTAGGGTGGGTTGTTTTACAAAAACTTTTCGTCCGTTTTTGAGAGCTCGTTCAACTTCAACGATTGCTAAATCGTTCAGCTCGAATGTATGTTATTTTCGAATTTTGTGCCAAAAATAGTCTCAAACGTTCGACTCCTTGATCCGTGGTCAAACTCAATTCTGTTCGTGAGGCCGGCCGTTTGTTTGTCCATTCGTAAGCACGATGAATTTCGAATTTCGAAAGGGTTGCCCTAAGCTACGGTTTCCTCGGACAGATCGTCGACCGTCGCGTCCAGGCCGTCAGCCGTCGAGGATAGCGATTTCTGTCGAAAGTGGTTTGCTCGAATTATTAGTGTATCGCCTACATGTGCATGTGAAATACTCTTGAAGATCCAAACAAGCCAGTGGATGAATCATTGTTGAGACGTCATACTGAATGTGCCTTCAATGTAACCGTACAAAGAAGGCTTTTTGGAAATGAAATGAAATTTAGGGAGTATTTCAAACTTTCCACTGAACTTTTCGAACAAGTTATGACTTATATTGAATGTGACATCACCAAAAAAGGTACCAATAGGATAAAATGTCCAATTTCTGCTGAAAAGAAGCTTTGTATAACATTGAGGTAGGTTCCATTTCCGAAAAAAAGGCAAAATGACAATAATTTTACTTCCTTTAACACTGGAAGTTGAACTGCACTTCACCGCTCGAATCTAAATTCAGCTGATCAGAACCGTCGAGTCGCGACGTCCAACTTCAACGTTCAGGCGCCGTCCAGCTATGCGATTGCTAGAAAAGCGGTACCACTGAAATGCATTGGTTAGATAAAACCGTCACAACGCGGCGACTGACAGCCTGGACGCGACGGTCGACGATCTGTCCGAGGAAACCGTAGCTTTAGAGACTTGAAATTTCCAGGTTGAGTTTGGCTTCCGAATACCGCCAAAATCGTATAGGTGTTTCATAAAATAAGGTTTTTCAAAGTTTGCTCTGCCAATAATATTCCACCATCAAACCTTGAAATTTTACGATTATGTGTAACATAAGCATATAAATCCTTGTACGAAAATTTGTGGCAATAGTGTCACTAGAACCATAAAAAATTTAATCATTTCATTGAAAAATAAAATGCAGGTATTTCAAAAACGAAACACCTGACTGAATTTTTTTAATGGACATTAACACACTGAGGACCAAATTTGAAAATGATTGTAGCTTCAGAACCACCGGATTTGTTCGAATTATCAATTTTTCAGAATTTTTTTCAGATAAGTGTCCATTCGTAAAGCTGACATTTTGTATTTGAATGTCCAATACCAATTCAAAGCAGTACACATAAATAAGTGTGAATTATATTATTGAGAACATAGAAAAAATATTCAATTACACCATAAAATTACTTTCGATTGAAATGAAATTGAAATTGAGAATGAACATTGACAAAGTGAATCTTCACGCAGAACTTCAGAAGGATTGTGAAATCATAACCATAAAGCTTCAATACAAGTCAGTGCTTAGAATTAACATAGCATGTCATTTAAATTTTCAACCTTTAAAACACCAATGTGTACACCAGTAAGCTCAGCTATCTACCTTTTCAGTTGATCAATATGTGACCTCTGATCAAGGGTGTAGCCAAGGGGGGGTTTTGGGGGTTCAAACCCCCTCTCCCCCCATGGCATGTTTCAGAGTTATTTTTTATTTAATACTTGCGACCCTCACAATTCCCGGCACCTACAAAGTCAATTGCCAAAATTTCAAACCCCTTCCCCCCGAAATTAATTCCTGGCCACGCCCTTGCCTCTGATTCAATGCTGATAATAAGTAAAAAGATCATAAAATATGGATAGTCTGATCAGTTCTGACGAAATTACAGTAGCATACAAAATATATTTATAGAAATATCATTGGTCGCCCGACCATTTCATTCTGAAATGAAAAAAAAATACTGCAATTGGAGCAGGAAGGCAATCTCGAAAAAACAGGTGAAAAATTCGGAAAATATGCACAGAGATTGAACGGAATTAAATGAAATTCGGTATTTTGTTTTGGTGAAAACTTTATGTTTTCAGTATGAAATCACTAAAATGATCATTTCGTGTATCACAACCCTAACATAACCACACTAGGGGTTGTTCATCCACATATTTATAGTATCCTAATGTTATATAGAATCACTATGCAAACTGAACTTTCTAAATCGGGGAAAAAGTGCCTAACGGCATAATCCCCTGAAATATACATGTTTTTCTAATTTTTTCGGGAAATATTGATTTGCCGGTGTATGGCATGAAAACGTCATAACGAACCGTTATGCTTAATATGAAGTGAAATCGGTTGCTGGGCATAATTTGTAGATATTATACGGAAATTGAATGTGTTCAATCATAAACTGAACCTTAATGCATATCTCTGCTGCTTAGCTGTATAATAAATCAAAATTATGAACGAACAAATATCCTGAAAAAATACATTATTTCATATTGAACTGAATAACGAAGCTGATAACTATTTACTAGTAGTTGCCAGCTGAATTCCTCCTCATCTAAAATGAAATAGAAAAAAGAGGAATATTATGCAATGCAACAAAAATTCAATAAGATGAGAGATATATCGACATGTTTATTGTGGGATTTTTTATATTTTAATTTTTCGGATCCATCCTCGTTTTAAATAAATAAGTTTTTGTTTAACCCTATATTCAGTACATAGGTAAAATATAGTTGAGTGAAATATTATCTTTTTGAAAAGCGGAGGTGGAATGTTTTCACAGTTTCGAACTTTTGAATAATAGAAGAATTATTATATTGACGAAATATAAACACTCTGAATCACTTGTAGTTTCCATTTGGGGAGTTTTCACGGAACTGGAGATTGTGTGATCTATCAACATTTTTCTATAGCTCACTTCGAAGTACAAAAAACAACCAAAATTAAGTGAAAGAATCTTCTCATGATAGATAATTCGTGAACAGATTACTCTAAGCGATGTGAATATCAGAACTGACGTCACACGTCATGCGGGTGCCAAATTAACCGCAAATGGTGAAATCAAAAGAGGCTGTATATCTTCTTCGACAAACGCGTAAGGCAAGCGGCACGCGGTATTTAATGACGTACAATATATAATCCATAATTATTTGCCAGTAATTTTCATGATACAATCATTGAATTAACTTTTTTATGTTTATATTTGAAGGTTCCTGTTTTTATATTATAACCTTTGTAGAAAATGAAATGAACAACGTAAATAAATAAATAATTGGATACTAAAGATGAATCTCAAATCTTATGGGTGGTTGCAAGCTGAATTTTTCTATATCTAAAATAAAATAGAGAACAAAAAAATTGAATTTGTAATAATGTGTCCATTGTATTACAAATAGGTACTATTCCTTCAGTTGCCATTTACGATGTAAAAACTGCATTGTCTAGATTGCTAGGCTTGAAATGAAAATTAAGAATCGCTTCAACTTTTTTGTTCCGCTGAATCTGCAAAAATGGTAAAGGAGAAATCTCATGCAAGTCAATGGCCTTGATACAGTTTGAATTTCTGTCTATATTCACTACAGTTATTTAATAATTCATTTAATATTTGTCAATGATTTATATGAAAGCAGGTATGTTGCATTACCAGCAACCATTCAATCTTCAATTCAAAACTTTGAAAGAAATATCAATAAATTCAGTTTTTTTTAATTTTTCTTTATCTTGCTGCTTCTCTATTTTTTTTGAATGCTGCAGAAAGTCAGTTGAATTTTATTCATTGCAGAATTGAGAGCTAAAGTTTTGACGAGAAGTTAAGTTTCAACAGCATTTTCTTGAATTCATAATTTTTGTATCTGGAATAATTCTGCTGTTGAGTGATTCAAATTTATATAGCCTAGTCGGATCTTATTCAAGTTTAAATTTTCTTGAAGCTAAATTGGGTGAAAATCCTCGACTATGAATGTACCTTAATTATACAGTATTCAATACGAATTAAATTTGGAAGTAGGACGTTATCTTGTCTCATTTATTCCCAGATATTTTTTTTATGGTAATTTGACACATCTTCAACAATGAAAAACTTTTCGATTCTATACGGAAATTTTGGGTGAATTGGTTTCTCCTTTAGTCAATGGATTATAATATGGTCTAGTCGCAGAATCTGGAAAATTTTTCTTCATACTTATTCATTTCTAATGCTATTCGCTTGGGAGAGGAGCTCATCCTGACTTTTAACATTAGTCCCTTATCATATGTTTTCTTTATATGCATTCATAATTTGGGATTGCCATGAACATAATTTCGATGTCACCTAAATTTCAATTTGAGTATTCATCGGTTTCAAAATTTAAAATTGTGTACATTTTTAATTTCGTGGTCTCTTTTAACTGTCAATTTTACATAAAACTCGTAATGATTTCATTCGAGAAAATTTAATACTCTGATATAATTCATATTTTGCTATTTCAACATTTTATTTTTCAATTTCTACAATTAAATAAAAAATTTATCATTCAAAATTGAAAAGTTCATTTTTAATTTCATACTGATCTACTTTACTTTACTTTATTCATTTATTGTCTGTAATATTTATAGGGTGATCAAGTCGAATGGTTCCGATGTTATTCACTCTTTATTACGTGTGACCATTATTTTAAGTACATACTAATTTCAGTGGTTTGATTTTTTAAATTGTGCAGTCCTTGAAAAATTCGAAGCAGAAATAAAATTATGGTTCCAATCTGTGCCACTAAGCCCTTGTACAATAAAAATTCCATAAATATATCGAATTATTAATTATAAAAGTCGATTAAGACGTAAGTCATAATTTTTCATAAAGACACTCACAGGGTGAGTACCCTGTATGGTGTCGCCTTCAGTATCGAATTCTTCCTCGTACCGAAATACAACAGATGGCAAATGAGTTTGAATCTATTTTGCTCTATCTTTTTGAAAATTGTATAATAAAATCAATAAGATGAGGGAGAATGATGAAGTGACATTTATCTTTTGTGATATGTCTGTTTTTTCATTATTTGTATAATACAGATTACAGACTTAACATTTTTTTGTTTCATCCTATGGCCAATAGGTGAAACAAATAAAGTGTAACATTATTATGTTATTTTCTTTACCGCTTAGACCTACTTAAAATAGCCAAAATAAAAAAAATTCTTATGATAACTAGTGAAGAGGATAATCTGACCATCGGAATATAATAAATAACACACGGTTTCAATGAATGTATTTCATTAATAATTTTTCATTATAAGTGCAGAATCAGAAACAGTTCAACAGTTTCGGATCGCGCTCGCTATGCTGAATTCCTGCCGGAATATCTTAACGCAGCTCCATTTTATGACGATATAAAAAGCGAGTTCAAACCCATAAAATTCGTGCCGCAAAACACTCAACAGCGTTGCCAGATGCTACGGATGTCAGACTATGCGTTGGACGTATAGCCTAAAATATACAGATAATATACAGGAGAGTGACGCGCGCGCCACCAACTCGATCAGCGTGAACCTCCGACATACAGGACGGTCAAGTTGGGTAAAATTTGGCGTCCATCGGATTATCATCGCAACGAGTAGAGGATGTCATAATGAACCGTTCTAGATGATTTTTAGCTGTTGGTAAAGTGGCATCCGTATATCGGATGCCACATTTCCGCGGATGCCACTCTTACCGCGATTTTAACATGGGGGGATGCCAAAAGGTACCCGGACTAAATATATATATATATATATATATATATATATATATATATATATATATATATTAAGTAATTTATTATATACAGGGTGAGTCTTTGACTTGTACATATATTTTAACCGTATATTCCTGGGGTCAAAAGAAACACTTTTTTCCTCTACCATCTTTTCCGATTCGGCCTAAATAAGAAGATATGGCCCTTTTTTGTTTTCAGAATGAGCTATGCCGCCACTGGTAAACTAACCACTGAATTTTTGCAAGTACGAGATATAGCATTCAAACCTTTGAAATAAGCTATTGTATCAAAGAAACCAGTAGATATACCATTCGAATTTTCAAATAAGCTGCTGTATTAAAGAAAGAAATATGAACTCACTTTTTCAATACCAGTTGTATATTTTCTAATGCAATGATTGATTCATCCAAAATTTTGCTAGTGATGAAAAACAGAATAATTTCTTCTTGATGTATACTTCATTTTTTATTACCTATATCGGATTGGCTTTTAAACCACTTATTCTAGCTATAGCATTCATTTCCAATATCTCTTGAAATCTTCCCTGCAAGAGCTTCCGAAATCAAAACAACAACTCAACCATAAAATAAATGCGAGCTGCCTACTAAACACTCGCAACACGCTTACACGCATGACATTTCACGTTCATAAACTCCAGTTGGGGCGATTGAATTTCAAGGGGTGTCCGCATGGTGAAAGTCACAGCCGTATCACTAGATTCTTTGACATCGGTGTTCTGTGGTTAGTTCGTTTTTCAAAATCATACGTCTTCATGAATAATAACTTTATTGAGGTCATATTAGCAGTAATAAATATGATGAATAAATGAGAAATGAACGTATTCTAACGTAATGTAAATTTGGATCAACGTCTGTCAAAGCTCAACGAAACAAAATTGCAATAGGTACTTCGAAAGTGGTGTGGAAATTTGCTTGAATAGATAAGAATTTACACTGAAGAAGTATAGAGGTGAGCTTATTCATTGTAACCCCATTTTTGAAGAAAATCCGCTAGTTCTCTTGCCATTCATCATTCCAGATAAAAATTCTCGAATTATTCTTGAAATTTGTCAAAGTGACCACATAGGGAAAATTGAATTCTGTGAATATTTTCGACAGAGTTGCATTCAGCCAAAGTACCCAATTTTTCGAATTTCTAAAATTTTTTTTTCTTTCAACATCGAATTACTCGGAATTTTGTAGTCGGGAAAGATTAATCATATTCATGAAAAACTACGTTTCAAAAATCATTTCATTTGAAGAAATCGTTTGCGAGATATTACTGAAAATTTATGTTTTTTATGGATTTTCAACAGCCTGTATCTTTTTAACCAGTCTGAATCGGAAAAAATGGAAGAGAAAAAAAGTGTTCCTTTTGACCTCAGGAATCTACGGTTAAAATATATGTACAAGTCAAAGACTCACCCTGTATAGGTAGAGTTTGTAATCCAGTTTTAATTATTCTTTCAGTGTCCACAAAACGTGTTCTAATAATCTCTATTTATGAAAATAAACTTATTTCAATAATATTTGTGATTGTTTTTTCGCCAATCACTCTTACCTATCACAAAAATATTATACATTCAAGGAATTATAAATTTGGGGCATAAGTATAAAGAGTTGTTTTATCCATCGGATTACAATTGAACCAAAAAATTTGAGACCATCATTGTATCAAAATTTGAATAAAAGCAACATTTGTACAAAAATATTACTCGCTTGTTCCTGAGAAAAGCCCATAAAGTTGATGTATACCTATAGTACAGTACTGTTAGTTATTATAATGTCAATTTGAATGACTAAATTTCCGATCAGGAGTCTTCGAATAATCACAAGTCTAGTACTATACTTTAAAGTCCTTCTGATATACATACATACTTGAAGGTTACATAAGAAACCTTAATGAATCATGTCAGAATTATTGAATGAATATTTGTATTTGTTGGAAAAAACCTGGAATCGTTTTGTTCCATATCGTTGAAAAAATTGAAATTTCAAAAATTTATTTCTTCGGAACGGTAAGGTTGACGGAAATGAAACAAACACCAATCGATTTATTTTCTCGGAAGTAATTTACGAAAAAACCATCAACAAGATTCGTGAATTGCCAAATTATCTGGTGTTTTACTTCAAGGAAAAAATTGAATTTTTAAAAACTCATATCTTCTGAACGGTTTAGTTGACAAGAATGAATCAAACACAAATCGATTTGTTTTCTCGAAATGAATGAACAAGAAAATTACCAAAAAGATTCGTGGATTGCCAAATTATCTGGTGTGTTACTTCAGGAAAAAATTGAATTTTCAAAAATTTTATGTTCGGAACTCGTGTAAGTAGAACAATTGTTCCAAAATTGATGATTATATACTGCAAGTGGTTAAAATTGACTAACCAACCGTAATATTTTCTCGTGAAAATATTTCGGGATTATTTGGTACACAATATACAGGGTGTTTCATCATAAACTGGACAATCATATATATTCGTGTGAAGGACACTGGGAGAATCATTTTTGCCTTATACAATCTATCCCGTTTTCGAAGCATAAGCGAGAAACGTCATTTTTGAAAAAGATTCTTATGAGAGTGGTCAGTTATATAAAACACTTGAAGTAACGGTTTTTAGTCAAATCTCAGTATTTTTGGGTCCTCTATTCTGAAAAATTGACGAACTCCGAAAAAAATTACAAAATGGCGGAAAACCTGCAATGTTCCAAACGTTTTTACTCGGTTGTCAAATTGAATTTTATTTTGTGAATGGACACAATTTTCTAAGGATTTCTTTGTTAAAATGTTTTGAAAAATAGAACACATTTTTTTTTACATGTCAACATTGTTGAAAAATTCCACCTGAAATGGATGAAAAGGAATGAAACAAACCACAATCGATTTATTTTCTCGAAATGAATCTACAAAATATCATCAACAAGATTCGTGGATTGCCTAATTATGTAGTGCTCTACTTCAGGGAAAAATTGAATTTTTAAAAATTCATATCTTCGGAACGGTAAAGTTGACAGGAATGAAACAAACACCAATCTATTTGTTTTCTCGAAATAAATCTACAAAAATCATCAACAAGATTCGTGGATGGCCAAATTATCTGGTGAATTCCACTAAGAGGTAAAATTGTAATTTTAAAAATTCATATCTTCGGAACGGTTTGGTTGTCAGGATGAAACAAACGCAATCGATTTGTTTTCTGGATGTAAATGCGCTGTTCGTAGAACGACCCATGTTAGCTAATTTTGTGGTGATAATTGTTTCAAGTTTGTATGGAAGAAGATTCAACCTAAGATATGTGATCCTCGAGTACGTGGTTACTGACGAATCTTATTGATGATTTTTACGTGGATTTTACGTGAATATCAAATATTTTGGTTCATTTTTTATTCCTGTCAACCGAACCGTTCCGAAGATATGAATTTTGAAGATTAATTTTTACCCTGAAGTGGAATTCACCAAAGAATTTGGCAATCCACAATCTTGATGATATTTTTGTAGGTTTATCTCGAGAAAACAAATCGATAGGCTTCCGTTTCATTCCTGTCAACCGAACCGTTCCGAAAATATGAATTTTAAATGCTCAATTATTTCCCTGAAATGGAATTCTTCAGATAACCCTGTATGGTTGTCCAGTTTGATGAAAAACACAAATAATCCCGAAATATTTTCACGAAGAAATATCACGGTTGGTTAGTCAATTTCAACCACTTAGAGTAGATAATCAACAATTCTGGGACAATCGTTCTACTTACACGAGCTCCATATGGTTTTGCCCAAATGTCTGTAATTTTCGAATTCTGAGCCGAAAATGGACTCAACGCAAGAACTCGACTCCCTGATGACGAATCCGTGGTCAATTTGAATTATGTGCGTAGGGCAGTCCGGTCGGCTGGCCGTAAGCACGATAACTTTCGAAGGGATTGTCCTAGCGAGTAGAGATTTTCAGGGTGTGAGTTCGTTCACCAAATGCCGCCTTCAAGTTCGCAAAATCGAGAGCGTTCAATGAAATTGATCATTCAAAACTTATGTTCCTCAATATCTTGACAAAACAAAACAATGAAAATTAAATTCTGCGATCACATGCAGGATGCTCATAGTAACCTTTCAGCATAGTGGCCATAGTGTTGACAAAACCATAAAAAATTAATTTGGAATATTGAAAAGAAGAATATTTATATTTTCATGACAAAATATCTGATTAAAATGGAATTCATTTAGCGAATGAAGATTGATACACTGAATGTTCGTGCAAAATTTCAAGAGAATCGCATCATCACAAACATAGATTATTCCAAAGAAATATTGAAAAATAGTTATTTTTGTATTTAATGTTTTTTCATGGCACACGAGAGTGTCATAAATTCATTCGAATGTGTCATGAAAACACGAATTTTACACGCACGAAATACAAACAACATTTTTTGTACAACTGTGAATGTGAATATACATCGTCTGAAAACGTATAATTATTAAAGATAATGCTTCCAGTATAAAATTTAAAAAAAAAAATATTATAGTGTGTTTCCTGTGATTGATACTTTTTTTGAACAAGAACATCTATGAAAAAATTTATTACTAATAATAACAACTGGGTTGTATTTCAAAAAACTCACATGATCATCCCAGAAAAAACTGCATAACGCGACGCACAGATTCATTGAGAAACTTCAAAACGCATCACAGGACTGCTTCCAATTGAAATAAATAGATGGACCTAAATGATTTTCAATTTTTTGGCGGTAAGTCTGTATAGATTCCTGAAATGTATGACATGGATTATCAGGATGGTCATGCCGTCTGATCAATGTCAACTATTTGACTGTATCATTAAAAATGTGTGTATTTTGACAATTCAGAAAGACTGTTCGACATATGGTATTTATTTTTATCTGGGAATCGAGGTCAAATATTAGTTGGTTGGTTGGTTTACAGCAGAATGTTTCAAGATACATGTGCTCGCTGGTTTTCACTAAATTTGCGTTTCCCAAGCAGTGGGGCGCGCCCCCCTGGGGGGCGCATGTAACGGAGGGGGAGCGCCGACATCCCACCCTTTTCCAAACGGTTCCTGCATGACTGGAATTAGAACCACTTTACTAACTAAAGGGAGGCGTGATGAAATTTGAGATTGAGAGTGGGGCCGCGAATACTAAAAGGTTAGGAAACGCTGCACTAAATTATGAAGGAAATGTTTGGAGAGAATGAATAATTGAAAAATTTTGGGCATGTATGTATTTGGATGTTTGATATTTTTCTTCAAAGTAGAAATATGGTTTCCGTTCACCAAGTAAGAGAAATAATACTTCACATATCTCACATTTTCGGGAATTTAAACTCATTGTCCTTATCCGAAAAACACTCGTCTTATATGTTAATCAAGTGGCTCAATAATTCATCTTGTGGTTCGAAACTTTGAATCATATTAAGATTCTGGAGGAAATGACAGAAAACTTCGGTTTATGAGAAAGCATGTTCTTTGTATCCTATTCACATGTTTCCTCATAAAAAGATCAATGCCAAAATAAATTCAAACAAATCACTTCAAATTTTAAAGTGATTTGTTTGAATTTATTTTTGTGGAAACATACTTTGAAATGACTGACATTTCCATTGAAAATATTTTTATAGGCTCATGAACATTAGTGAAAAATGTAGGTAGATCGTTTTTTTTTTGAGAACACTATTCATCACACCTCTTCCTCCTACTGCACTTCAGGTTGTTGCAATATTATACAAGTTTCTTTTTGTTTCAGGGTGGGATCTATATGTTTCATCTTTTCGATACATATGCTGCCGGGATATCACTTCTGTGCTCCGCTTTATTTGAAGCTATTGCTGTGTCTTGGTTTTATGGTGGGTATATTTGAATATACAGGGTGAGCCTTTGATTAGTACATATATTTTAACCGTAGGTTCCTGAGGTCAAAAGAAACACTTTTTTCCTCTACCATTTTTGCCGATTCGGCCTAAATAAAAAGATATAGCCCTGTTTTGTTTTCAGAATGAGCTATGCCGCCACTGGTAAACTAACCACTGAATTTTTGCAAGTACGAGATATATAGCATTCAAACCTTTGAAATAAGCTATTGTATCAAAGAAACGAGTAGATATACCATTCGAAATTTTCAAATAAGCTGCTGTATTAATGAAAGAAATATGAACTTACTTTTTCAATACCAGTGGTATATTTTCTAATGAAATGATTGATTCATCCAAAATTTTGCTAATGATGAAAAGCAGATTAATCTCTTCTTGATGTATACTTCATTTTCGATTATATCGGATTAACTTTTAAACCACATATTCTAGCTATTGCATTCATTTCCAATATCTCTTGAAATCTTCCGTGCAAGAGTTTCCGAAATCAAAATAACAACTCAACCATAACACGCATGACATTTCACGTTCATAAACACCAGTTATGCGATTGTATTTCAAGGGGTGTCCGCATGGTAAAGTCACAGACACGACACTAGATTCTTTGACATCGGTGTTCTGTGGTCAGTTTGTTTTCCAAAATCATACGACTTCATGAAAAATAACTCATTAAGGTCATTTTAGTAGTAATAAAAATGATGAATAAATGAGAAATGAATGTATTCTAACGTAATGTGAATTTGGATCAACGTATGTCAAAGCTCAACGAAACAGATTGCAATAGGTACTTCGAAAGTGGTGTGGAAATTTGCTTGAATAGATAAGGATTTACACTGAAGAAGTATAGAGGTGAGCTTATTCATTGTAACCCTTTTTAAAGAAAATCCGCTACTTCTCTTACCATTCATCATTCCAGATAACAAATTCTCGAAATATTCTTGAAATTTGTCAAAGTGACCACATAGGGAAAATTGAATTCTGTGAATATTTTCGACAGAGTTGCATTCAGCCAAAGTACCCAATTTTTCGAATTTTTAGGATTTTTCTTTCTTTCAACATCGAATTAATCGGAATTTTGTAGTCGGGAAAGATTAATCATATTCATGAAAAACTATGTTTCAAAAATCATTTCATTTGAAGGAATCGTTTGCGAGATATTACTGAAAATTTATGCTTTTCATGGATTTTCAACAGCCTGTATCTTTTCAACCAGGCCGAATGGGAAAAAATGGTAGAGAAAAAAAGTGTTTCTTTTGACCTCAGCAATCTACGGTTAAAATATATGTACAAGTCCAAGACTTACCCTGTATAATTATCTCCTTTTATAAATACATGATTATTATGTAAGATTCCAAATTCGCACATCATTAAGATTCCATCTATAATGATGAAATCGAAAATATCAGTAACACGAACGAGAATCATAAATTTTTTTCACTTCATATTGAGGTCTACCATCTACTTCTGTGAAGTATTGAGCAAACATGATGAATGTTAGAGACATGTAAGAGATAATAATTTATAAAGTGAAAACAGAGAATGATATTAATCGACAGAAATCAACCAATATGAAACTCATACTTCGGAGCTAATTTCGTCCTCGTTCGAGACGAAAATTCAAGGAGGTGGCATCAATCTGAGCACCTATGGATGGCCATTTCGTCCTTATTAAGACTCATCAGCACAGGTTAGCTCTGAATGATAGAAGGTATTTCTTGGGACTTAATGCGAAACGGCGTCCCCTTTAAGGTATTATTCCACACAACAATGCCATAACAGATATCCATCCATACGTGCTCTGATTGATGCCACTTCCTTGCATTTTGTCTCGAACGAGGACGAAATTAGCTCCGTAGTATGAGTTTCATATTGGTTGATTTCTATCGATTAATATTATTCTCTGCCTTCACTTTATTTATATTCATGGTGATGTTACGCGTTAAACCTTAAACCTTTGGTATTAGTCAATTATCAATACTCCTTCATTATTCTTCAATTCAAGTCGACTGGCCAGGTTCTCTTCAATCTTCTGATGTTATATAATAATATTCACTTATGATTCCTTTTACTGAAGAATAATAAATGAATATAATTATTATTACTATAGTTACTATGAATGAACAGAAGAGAATAAATCAACATAGACAAAAATGTTCATAGAACTGCATCTGAAGTACAGTGATGTCGTACTTTACATATACAAGATTTCCCGGGAATCATGCGACAAACGGAAACCATGAATCAAGGAGATCAAGGAGGACTCGCAACAAGAGGTTTTAATCGTTCGAGGGCCTTCGTTTGGGATATACAGGGTGATATTCATCTTATGGCCGAAATTGCAGAGTTCAATATCTCCTGTGAAGGACTTCGTGTCTCAAATCAATATCTGCTGAATAATGAACTTTCATTATGGTAGTCAATATGCCTGAGCGTGAGGATGAGGTGGTAAAAAACAACCCTTTCATTACTATTCAGGCTGTTTTCCTGAAGGGCTTCGTGTAACACGATGAAAATTTGAGAAATTATCTGCTGAATAAATACCATTCATTTGAAAGAAATCATAATTCCGGAGTGTGGGGATGAGGGGGTGAAAAAACCTTTTCATCACTATTCGGGCAGTTTTCTTATGAAGGAATGAAGAATGAAATTTTCAGAAAGATTAGCTGATTAAATATATTTCATTCAGACAGTAGGAAAATGAAGTTGTTAAATTAACTCCTTTGTAACTATTCGGGCAGTCTTCTCATAAAGGAAGAAATGACCTTTCATTTTATAGCAGTAATAATTCCTAAGCATAAGGATAAGGGGGTAAAAGCAACTCTTTTATCACTGTTCGAGCACTTTTCCTATGAAGGAATTCGTATATCAGAATCCAATTTCCATAAAATATCTGCTTCATAAATACTATTTGAAAGTTTGTGTGGTCTATCGGGTGTTAAGGCCGTCATTGGGTTGTGGACCTATCGACGGCCTAAACACCCGATAGACTATGTTGGCCGCGAAAGTCTTCAACAATTTGCTACCATTTGCAAGGTTTCATAATTACTTAGCATGGCGATTAAAAGGTGAAAATCCGGTTTATCACTATTCGGGCAGTTTTCCTATGAAAAACTTCGTTTACCTGAATGAAATTTTCAGAAAAAATCTTCCTTCAATTTAATATAAGTCATATTACTGTAGAATGGGGATGAGGAGTTTAGACACAAACCTTCTATCATTTTTCGGGCAGTTTCCTATGGAGGACTTCGTGTACCAGAATCAGGTTCTCAGAAAAAATCTCCTTATTAGCTACTTTTCATTTAAAAGCCTTCATAATTTCTTAGTATGGGGATGATGGGGTAAAAACAACACTTTTATCATTATTCGAGCAGTTTTTCTATGTTGAACTTTGTGCCCCAGAATGAAATTTTCAGAAAATATCTGCTGAATAAATATCTTTCATTTGATTTTATTCGTAATTTCTCAGGGTGGGGATGAGGAGGTGAAAACAACCCTTTATCATTATTCGGGCAGTTTTCCCATGAAGGACATCGTGCACCAGAATACATTTTCAGAAAAAAACTTGTAAATGAATACCTTCAATTGAATAGAGGTCATTATTCTGTTGCATGGCAATGGTGAGGTGAATATAACCCATTTTATTTTTTTCAGGTAGTTTTCTTATGGAGGACTTCGTGTAACAGAATCAAATTCTCAGAATATATCTTCTGAATAACTTTCCTGCATTTGTTTTTTCTCATAATTTCCAAGAAAGGGGATGATGGGGTCCAAACAACCCTTTTATCACTTTTCGGGCAGTTTTGAACCAGAATGAAAATTTCTGAAAAAATCTGCTGAATAAATTTATAATTTCATTTACCAGTACTCTCAATTCCTAAATATGGAGAAGAATGGGTAAAAACAATCTTTTTATCACTATTCATGCAGTTTTACTATGAAGGACACCTAGTACCTGAATAAAATTTCCAGAAAAAATATGCTTAATAAATAACTTTCATTTATAAGTAGTCAGAATTCTCTAGTATGGGGATGAAGATTTCAAAACAACTCGTTTATCACTATTCAGGCAGTTTTCCTATGATTCTTGTACCAGAATCGAAATTGATGGTTTTCATCATTTCTTTGCAGGAGGATGAGGGGGTGAAACGACCCGTTCATCACTATTTGGGCAGTTTTTTTATAAAGGACTCCGTGTACCAGAAAATATCTGCTTATAACACCTTTCATTTGGTAGTATTTTTAATTCCTTATTATGTTGATGAGGCGATATTCTGTTCTTCAAAGACAAACTGCCGAATAGTGTTAAATGGGTTGTTTTTACTTAATCATTTATTTATTTAGTTATTATATTATAAGTGACTCGAGTTGAGGATATAACTATAAACTCGAATGTACTTTATTCTATAAAAAGCATACAATAGGTCTAAGTAAAAAGAAAAAACTGATTTGATAGATTTAAGAAAAAAATTAATTAAATGCTACGGTATCTGAAAGATATGTTACAACACACACAGCTCCCCTAGTTTCTCCACAACGTGGACCGCCACCTATCATAACTATTCTTGAAGGGCATTTCCTGAGGACGATCGGACGATGTGGTC
>JACDNR010001022.1:0-43590 GCA_013421045.1 Propylea japonica | reverse complement strand
CTCTTGTGTAGGATGGTTTACTTTTCCAGCAAGATGATCGGCAGCAGATGATTTATTATTTGATAGCTTGATTTTTCTTGCAATTTTTGATCTTATATTTTGTAGTCTGTATAGAGAGCTGGAAAACCACTTAGGAGTTTTCTTTATTGGTGATTTTTTTTACCTAATATTCTTTCCGCATGGCTGTAATCAATCAAAATTCGATTATTTGGGGAGCATAATACTGAACCAATTACAATTTCAGGAGGCTATGAATTCAGAACTGGAAACCCATGTGATGATATTTTTACACAATTGTCAGACATGTTTCCTGATGCAGATCCTGATTATTTGAGGAAAGAATCGGAGGTTTTAGCAGATAAGACCTCGGATGACCTGAATGAGTTTATAATACAAGCTCTGGAAACTAATGATTATCCTACCAAGAAGGATTATTTCATGTAAGTTTATTTGCACTTCTGTATAAATAACACAAATTTATTTATACATAACAACTATACTCGTTCAGATATTATTGAGCACAAAGTAAGCCTTTGTTATTTTATCTGAGTTCGACAGTTTTACTGTCATAACGTAAAATAAAGTCAACGTTGCCGAATTTACCCCGCCTCGTCCGACGAGCTATCGAGTTTAGATCAGAGAACTCTGGTTTGCAGAAAAACAAATTGTGGTTCTGCTATTGTTCATAATTTATATGCTTGTAAAATATTCTGCCTCAGCTAAAATTCTGAAAATGCCGATGATTATTTCAGAAGGATGAACTAACACAAATTAGTCCTTTCAAGCTTTTCATCGATATTATATATTCTAAAGTCAATATACAGGTTGGAAAATTCACTTGGAAACATAGGATTTAGCGTACAAATCTCCAAGTCGCTCTGGTTCCAATGGAACAGTGCAAGAATCGAAACGTGAGTGCGATGCCATAACAAGTAAAAATCTGTTGCTTCTCGACCTGCGTGCGCAATGGAATCAGTCTCAAGACAAACGTGATTTGCGTTAAGGATAAGGACCGTATCCTCAGTGAGCGGCTGCTCGCTGCTAATACATCGTGGCGCATGTTCGGATTGGCCTCGGACTGTGGATACCGGGGTTGCTCGACTCGAATTGTGCGACACGAACGCCTCACAGCGAACAACCCCGGTATCCACAGTCCGTGGCCAAGTCGAACATGCGCCACGAGGCATTCGCAGCGAGCAGCCTCGCACTGTGGATACGGGCATTTAGACCATATCGGTTTGAATTGAATATTATAACGACAATTTTTTTGGTGTATGCGAGGAATTCATTTGCCACAATAAATGCAACAAATAATTTACAAAGTGTAAATCAGTTTTTTTCGCCATAACTGGTTTGAAATTGAAATGAATTTAATGTTCGAATAATCCACTTTGTTGAGCCAAACAGTAGCCAAATTTATTATGTAATTTCATCTCTCTGAGCAGATTCGACATGGTAGCTATTTTGGCACAAAGTTCAATTACTTGGACCTTAATTCAACAAGATTTGTCGCTCTTTCAATTTCATGACCATGAACCAAATTTTAAGATATCCCCATAGACCTAATAAGAATGGACACCGCATGAGAAAGAGAGGTCACTTGGTCGAATGTGATAGAGCTATTGTGGGCAATGTCATACTTGTTCTATGGGCAATGTCAGTTGAATTATATTCAACGCATCAACATCTTGTGGGCAAAGCAAAGTCTGTGGTCACAATATTTGTTCACATCTTCCATATGATTTTGACAAGTTGCCCACAAACTTCGTTCATCTCTTTCTTTTCGATAAGATCGCATATGTCTTTCTCTCTCTATGTAGCCAAGTGTTCGATCTTCTATTAAGTCACGTGATTCTGCATCCATAGTAATTATAGATCTATGGATATCCCCAAAGAAAAAATCATTGGTCGATAAATCTGGTGACCTGGGAGACCATTTCATCGTGCCAATTGTAGAAATGACACAGAGAGAAAATGTTATCCTGAGATATTGTGTGACTGCTCGTGCGTTGTGACTTTGACAGCCATCCTATTGAAACCAGACAAGATGTGTTTTTTTTTCGTCACATAGTGTTTGCTTCAGAACTTTTTCTTCATTTTACTCGATTCTGTTCATTCGCACTTCCATTGACTAATGAAATGATAATTCTCGAATACATTTACAATACCATTAGTATTCATCGTTCAAACAATGATATTTTTATTCAATTCAAGTACCTAGTGAATCTGTAATGTAAAATTTCAATCTTCTGTTGTTAAGTATTTAGAACTGTCTGAATTGCTTCATCAATTTGTCAATTTTCAGATGTGAATTGACATTGTGAGAAATCCGTGATTTATGCACACTTTTTCGTAATATCAATCTGACAAGAAATTAAACAACATAACCTAAAATTTTACTCTACATAGTGGAATGTGCCAAATTTCCGTGGACTACATCATGCTCAATAATATCCTAATGGAGTATAGGTACACATGAACGTCATAGAACATTGTCACAGAGATAATAATGATCCAAATCAGCGGTACGGACCAGAATCTTTATTTTTTGCAAAATCTTGGTAAAATACGATTTTTACGAAATTCTGGACAAATATGCTCTGCGCTGTTTCAGTTCAAAATGTTAACTTCGATATTGATCGGATTTGTGAGTGTAACCGATTCTGTCTTTTCATGGATGCACATAAACATAAACTTTTCGACGAAATTACAGATCCAATCAAATATCAACTTGATAATTAGAACTAAAACAGCGACGCGCATATTTTTCCTTAATTTCGTCAGAATCGTATCATTAGAAGATTCTGAAAAAAAATTCTGGCCAGTACTGCTTGAATGCAAATGGAGATGTGCTCACGTTTGCAAAATTTCATTGAAGTCGGATAATTACAAGATTCTTGAAAAATAATTTATGAGCAGAACATGTTATGTTACAAACTTAAAAAGAAAAGCCATGAGCAGTGGCTTTTGAGCGCTCATTCAATGGTGGAGCAATAAGTCTATTACCTCAAAATTTTATATGGACTACGTACGAACGCACTGGTGGTGGAAGTTAAAAAGAAAATGATACATTAAAAATGCCTCTTGATTCATAGTACATGTATGACAAATTTCATTGAAATATCTGGAGTGGTATTGTAGATATTAATAAAAAATGATTTATTTTTTAAACTTTTAGGACATATGTCCATATAAAGTTTTTTTCTTAAAATGGGTCCAAAAATCACTACCATAAATATTTACTTTCAATTAGGGAACACCCTGTATATTTTTAAATTTTCAATGCATAGGTCCTGTATCACTACTTGTTGATAAGTAACTGAAAGGTATCTGAACAAATATCCTTGAAATAAATTCATTTGTATTTATCACATCTAAATAGGTTTATAATATGGGATATCACAAATTTTATGTAAAGAATATTTTTCGACTGAAAAATCTGGAAGGCTCTATTAGGAATAGAGATATTTATTTCAATGGCATCTGCTAGAAAGCTATCAGTAACTTCAAGCAAGTGGTGAAACAGGCCCTAATCTTATTATTTCTAAAAATTGATTGATGCCATCCGCAGTATTTTGCATATGAAATATTAATATATTTATTTTCGTTCATTTCCAGGAGGCAGAAGAATATAGATGAAATCAGGAGATTCACCAGCAATTTCACAATAAATAGTTTTTTGGAAGTAATCCCCAACCCATGGAGCATTTCAATTCTTCCAGCTATAAATCGTCGCTTTGTGATGATAATATAAACCCTTCGGATGAAGATTATGCTTTAAAATGCTTAATTAATCAATTTCCTTATTTGAGAGAAAAAGATATAGTGAAAGTTTTCAAGAGAAAAAAAAATTTGATAATAGCAAGTGATTTTAGCAAGGGTACCAAGACATTTTAAACATCCAAGGGAACTAGTGGATATTGGCGAAGATTGTGATAATATGAAACTTCTTCAAGAAGTGAGTTGTTATTCAGTTGAATATTAATTAATCTGGAGAAAGATAGCAGAAAAAGATTAATGTCTGCTGATCCTCATAACATGAATCCTTAAACAAGTTTGATCTCAGGTATGCTGGTATGAAAATTTTTATCCTCAATATATAATAATTCAAACATAACATCCATAATACCAGTACAATTTAACCTCAACATTGCTTCAGATTTGGGCTATACGGTTTTTTATTTCTGTAATCGATGATGGTATACATTTATTTGATGAGAGAAAAAGTATTGGTAGATAAGAAACAATCACTCGCAAATTAATAAATGACTTGGCATATTCCATGATGATGTCAGCGCGAGAATCGGCACTAAGCTAATAAAGTTAATGTAAACAATCTTGTTTTGGACTGTTAAGTCATCGGAGTTTTACCGAAATTATCATAAATAATTTGGTAATGAAAATTGAGTTCGAAACTTTATTGAATTATTTTGTAATATAATTAATATTTCAATTATCATATAACTAATATTCAAATGTTTACTTAGTATGAAGGTAACGAGTCAGTAGGTTTATTTGTGAATGTTTGTCAATCTTAAGCTATATTTAAAAGTTGATTCATATCGAACCAAATAAAGTGAAGTGCAGCTGTTAGAATTTCTGGATATATAGGAGTTTTAACCTCTACTTCTAGAGCCCTAGTAGAAGGGGAAGAAGTTCTGAATGCATGTCATATTATAATTTGTTGGAAAAAAATTGTGGGTCCAGTTTATAGACATTTGCTGTTTATGTTTAAAAACTACTGCCCTTAATACAGAACCACATGAATTGATGGTTCATTGATTGAATGGCATTTTTGAGCGCTCGTTCTACTTAAACAAGTGCCATATCGTTTTGCCCAAAATGTCTGTAATTTTCGAATTTGAGCCAAAAATGGTCCCACATGATAGGGTTCTACTCCCTGATGACGATTTCAGATTCAATTCTGTCCGGCCGGCCGTTAGCCCAATAACTTTCGAAGGGATTGCCCTAGAGACTTGAGATTCTCAGGGTGAGTTCGGTTCCCAAATGGCTCGGTTAAGTTCGTTAACCAGCCAAATCGTTCAGGGTGTTTCATAAAATATGACCAATTAAAATTTTTGTTCCTCACTATCTCAGACAAAACGGAACCAATCGAAAGGAAATGTAACGGCCAAATGCAAGATGCTCATAACATGCCTCATGCAAAATGTTGTCGGCGTAGTGTTAAAAGAACCATAGAAAATTCAATTGGTATATTGAAAAGAAGACTCTTTATTTCCATAACAGGATAACCGATTCAAGTAAAATTTATTTTGTGAATCAAGACTGAATGTTCATGCAGACTTTCAAGAGGATCGCATCATCAGAAACATAGAATTTAATTGTTTTAATAATTTATTTTTTACATATTTCATTTTTCGAATCATATCCAGAATATTATTCTGATTGTGCTGATATTCTGCATTTAAATATTTGGTATCAATCTCAAGCCCCAAATAAAATTTTGAGGTCATAGTCTTATTGCTCCACCAAGAACGAGCGCTAAAAAGCTCCTGCTCAGGGCTTTTTCTTAAATTTTTCATTGTTTCAGATAGCTTTCATGGAAAACAAGAACAGAAATAAAGACTGCTCTAAAAATGAGGAACGACCGGTATAGGCTAGCCAGAGAAGAGGCTGAAAAATATGGACTTTTGGAAACTTGTCAATGTTGCTACTATGAAGGACTTCTTCCTGAAGAATGCTATTTCTGCAACAAAAACTGTCCCTTCTGTAGGGAATGTGTTGCAAAAGGAGTGGAGCATGCAATAGGAGAGGGAAAATTGACTTTTTCATGTCTTTCAGCTTGCAATTCTGAATTCAGTGTTTCCACTTTGCGGGTATGTTGTCATATATTTCAAAAGATAAAAAAAGGTTGGTCGAGTAAAAAAAATAGTTCATTACATTCCATCGATCTCATTATAAATTGAGAATTACTTCTAGATTGAAATGCATTTCAATTTTGTACAAGACATACATTTGGCATAATATAAATTTCTATGTTCCAATAGAGTTATGACATTACTCTTATTGCTTCTGAATGCAATTGCACATTAAAATAGCATAAATTGAACGCATGGGTCATTCCCGGCCGAAATTGAGTCGCTCAAGTCTGCCTAGATTTTCCAAAACTCTTTCGTCGACTACACTACGTTAACCGAATTGTGTCTTGTCCGAAAAAAGTACATAGCGCCATTTTGGTAAAAGGCAGTCTTGGTGATGTTGTGCAAATTGCCGACGAGTAGCTCTATGTCCAGGTGATAGCCGGCTACTCTAAAAGGTCTTCTTACCTTCAGATGTGAGGAATGCAATCGTCTCCTTCTTGTACTCGTGGAGACTACCCGTCAATAGGTCCTCAAAAAAATAACTTCGATGGGCTGTTACAGATAGTGTTCGGTTCCTTCAAGTAAAATATAATTATTGTCTTCCCTTCCAGATTTTAGCCTGGGTAGACCAGACACCGATCTCCAGGCAAATCTGTCGGTTTCCAGGAAATAGGCCTCTATAAGTCTTACTAAAGTCTAGGGAATTCAAAGGTTGCACAATCAGTTGGTTTGTCAAAGCGTCTTGATGTAGGGTTACTATTCTTGCCCGGTCAAACTGAGATTCGGACCACTTTCTGTGTGCGCGCGCCATTAACGTTTACATTTAAGTTATAAGACAAATAAAATTTCATGTGTCATTTAACAAGTTGATAGTGTTATACCTTCCTCTGAAGGCTACCTAAACTACCTAAATATTAATAATTTCTTTCCTGTTCTCTTTTTTTGACTAGCTTTTGTGGAATCATATCAGATAGATTTCTATAATATGGCCCAGTTTAGTTTTCTTGTTATTGTCTTTATTTTAGCGGAATGATCCTGAAAAAATTAATTCAACTGTTTTTCAGATGGTTCTAGACAAAAAAATATTTGATCCAATATTTAACAAAATCCAATACAAGAGGTGCAAAAAGCCAACATTGATGGATTGGAGACCTGCCCATTCTGTGATTTCTCTATGATTCTACCTAATGAAGAGAAAATTTTCAAGTGCCAAAATATAGACTGTATGGAAGAAAGTTGCAGAGAATGTAGACATAAATCGCATGTGCCAAAAAGATGCAATGAAATCGAGTATGATGAAGATGTTCGGAGGAGAACTTACATTGAGAATAAAATGACTGAGGCGTTAATAAGGTAAACTTTATACATAGGATAATAATTAGTAGTCAAATAGGATATCATTGTTTTCTTAAGGGAATTCGAATTTTGAGCTGGAAGTTTTATTGAACGACTCGGTTGGACTTACTGATGAAGAATCAGAGGTAAAATGATTCTGCCCGGACGGCCGTGAACACGATAACTCTCGAACGGATGAATTGAGAGTTCGGAAATTTTGAGAGGATTTTTGGTTCCGAATGATGCGGTTAAGTTCATTTGGGTTCACTTGAACTTCGTCTGATTGATTATGAAATTTAACAAAATTACGAATGTTATTATTATTATTATTATCCTTCCTGCAAAGATTGTCAGTTCGGCGAAATATTTAAATTCAATTACAGATTGGAAAATAGTTGACTTACCTGATTTTTTTGTCGCACCTAATTTCAGTTGAATTTTAATCTTTGCCATCGTATTATTTCTATTATTGATGAGGTAGCTAATTATGTTAATTTTGGGGTATATGTTGATAATAATAACGCCTAGCTGCCCAAGAACTTCCTCCCGATACTTGTCTGTCTTGGAACATTTATGTGTTCGAATATGTCGTGTATAGAGAGCATTATAACTGTAGCGACTTTTTCCAAATGTTGGTACATCCAGAATACATCGAAAACATGCGTTATCAATGCATCGTAGAAATAATTTTCCTGTCCAGTTGAGCAATTGAATATTGGAAAGATTTTCGTGCTACGTTTCTGACGAAATAAATGTCCCATTGCAAATATTATTCTCTTATCGTTGGGGGTTTGGCCTGATAAAGCAATATGGTAGGCAACCCGAAGTACTCGAATCGATTATAGGGTTTGAACTAGGACTTATACAACAATAAGACAAAGACAACTGCATTATTCGCAATGAGACATTTATTTCGTCAGAAACGTTGCACGTAATCATTTATACATCTGTTCAACCGGACCGGCAAAATTGTCTCATTGAGGCATTGAATATCTTATGTTTCTGATATGAATTTCCATACCTGTAAGTAATATCATCATATGTACTTATCTTTCTTCATCAGCTTCAGGAGTAGCATAGAAATTGAAATACATGTCTGTAAACAAATGCGTGAAACTTTGAGAGATGATTAATCGATGAAATAAGCAGTGGTGGTTCCTATAATTTTTTTTCGAAATCGACCCACCTTCTAAAGTACAGCCTCTGGAAGGCGATGACGAGTTGACAGTTTTTAATTTTTTTACGGCTTCTTAAAAACACTGAGTCATAAAACTATATAATAACGTGCGTTCATAAAAATTCGTGTTCAAGTAAGCTGTGGATCCTATTTTTCCTAAGAGTCTATGAGGGGAAAAATAGAATCCACAGCTTACTTGACCACGAATTTTTTGAACGCACGTTATAATATGAAGCACTAAGTAGATTGTGAACGGGAAATTCTTGATAATGGATCATTAGTTGAAAGATTATTTAGGCTGTTTCCATTATCTTGGATTATTCTATCCAACGTTTCGGCAAGCATTCGCCAGCCGTTTTCAGGGTAATCGCAAAATTGAAATTAAAATTCAGCCAAATTAATGCGACTAGCTTCTGACATTAGCTGTTAGAAAATTGAAATTTTACAAATTCTGTGTTAGAGTCACTGACATGATCTCTCAACTAAGATGATATGTGTAGTAGTTAAATTAGGTTGGTACTAATCGATTCGAGTTCGTCCTCAATTCAGAACGTATTATTGGTCTCCAACACATCTTTATTTCAATGGAGGGCGCACTGATCGGGTTGGCAGTTATAGTCATGAAGGCTGCTTCCTTAAATTTCCTCCTTTTCCACTTCTCTTCCTTTGATATTATGGAAGACTTGTTTCATCTGATATGTGGTCTTCGTTCATAGCATGTTGGACTAGTTTGGATTTTCGGTTCCTCCAAGTTGAGCAATTTCTGTGTTCTTTGATTCTAATCTTGAGGGGGCGTTTAGTTTCCCCAATGTAGGATCTGCCGCATTCACAGGGTATTTCATAAATACATTCCTTGGTAATTTGATTTTCGTTGAAAGGTTTCACTTTTGTGAGTTTTCCCCTGATTGTGTCTTGTGGTAAAACACACATATTGAATGGTGGTGTTCACATCGGCTCTTCAAGAAGTGGCAATTTATTTACTTGAGTATAAATCCTATATTTGTCACATTCGAGCTCTGGAATTAGCCCCTATACAAGGGTGGTTCGTGTTCATCTTTGGAAAGTGAAATTTCCGTGTATTTTGATCGCAATACGAAAATTCCGGTGTAATATCGCGTGAATTCGACGATTGAAGATAAGCACCATATTGTGAGAGTATCTTTTGATAACCGATAACGAGATGTCTAACAAAATTTCATGTTATTGTTGTCGTAAACAATATGAGAGTCATCAGGTCGTATCGTGCGTCATATGCGGGAATTCCTTCGGAGGCGCCTGTGTAGGTATGGGAAACTCCGAAATACGTATCATAAATGCGAAGAAATCAGTGGCGTGGAGTGTGTCCTGGGTGTGAAAATTTGCGGGATGATGTTAGATCGTTGAGGTCGGTTATTTTTCTCTACAGGAGGAAATACAGCAGCTGAAGGTCTCCATTCTGTCTCTCTCTTCACCTCCTCAGGATGTTTTGATGATAGAAAGTTTGAAGATATTCTTTTGGAGTTCGAGGAGCGTCAGAAGCGTAAAAACAATTTGATAGTTCATGGTCTACCTGAGCCAATTGATGGAAAATGATGAAATGATTGCTAGTGACTGTCAAGCTGTCAATGAGATACTTGGATCCACTCTGCCGGGATTTCCCACTCTAGGTCCATCGGACATCAAGCGTCTGGAAAGCCATCAGTTGCTAATGATAAACCCAGGCCTCTTAAGCTCATCATGAATAAAAGTCAACTAGTCTTTGAGGTTTTGGGCAAATCTAAAGTCTTCAAAAGGGACTTCAATGTGTTCATCTCATCAGATAGGACCCCAAGACAGAGAGATTTTCAATAAAATTAAAGCTGAATTGGAACAACGAAGATCTGCGGGGAAAATGTTGAGTTGAAGTATAGAAGAGGCGTCCCTGTTATAGAACATTTAAACCCAGTTCTCCCAATTGCAGAATAAAGAAGAATATATTATATTATCAGAACGTGCGAGGCCTAAACACTAAAACTATGGAACTAAAATCTAATGTATCAAGTCAAGATTACGATGTCGTGTGTCTAAGTGAGACTTGGTTGCAAGATGGCGTGTACGATTCTGAGTTATTTCCTTCCAACTATGATGTTTTCCGATGTGATAGGAACCTTGTTACAACGGGTATGTCAGCTGGTGGTGGTGTTCTGGTGGCCGTACGCAGTGATTTGTGTGCAGTCCGGGTCGACATTTCAGAGCTCACTGCTCTTGTTCCTTCCATAGATGCTGTGGCTTGTAAGATTATGTATAGAACTCATTATATCTTTATTTTACTATTATATATTCCACCAAGGACTGATATTGCAAGTTATGAACAATTTTTTGATTCATTGTCGACATTCAGTGTATTCAAGATAATAGCTTAATTGTGTTAGGGGACTTTAATTGTCCCAAATATGTTGAGAGATCTTGCTCTGACGGTCGCTCATTAATACTCAATATGTTTTCTGAATCATCGCAGGTGAAGCAATTCAATGAGATATGCAATTCTAGAAATACATTGTTGGACCTGGTATTCTCAAATATTGGGTGTGATGTCGTTGGCTCATTTTGCTCGCTCGTGGCGGTGGATGCATATCATCCTCCATTGGAAATATCTTATCTTCCTGAACAGTGTAAGAAGAACTTCGAATTTTCAAGCTCGAGTCCCTGTAATTCTCCATGTAAATACAACTTCTTGAGGGCGAATTATGTCGATATGTACCGATACATTTGGGAAACAGATTGGTCTGCTGTTACAAATGAGAATGATCCGAACTTGGCGTGTGACCGTTTTTATTCAATTTAAATGCAATATTGAGCGAACGGTGCCTATCAAAGTCAGTAGAAAAAGACGATTTCCCTCATGGTATTCATCCGAGATCATTAGTATCATTTATCGCAAAGAAGCTGCCCTAAGGAGCTATAAAAAATTCAATAATGACTTTAATCGCGATCAATACAACAAACTTAGAAGTTTGCTCAAACAAAAATCAGCAACGCTTATAGAGACTATGTTATAGCTTCTGAACAGAGATTAATGACAGATCCTTCGGATTTCTGGTCATTTGTGAGGGATAGCAGGGGTCATTCTCGTATACCTGGAGTTATGAGCGATGGTCAAAGAACTATAGATAAGCCGCAGGATATCGTTAACGCATTTGCACAGCACTTTGGTGGTGTGTACGAAGCGCCCTGTAACACTTATGATTTTGGGAATGTTGAGAGTGATGTTTATCAGTTCATTAGTATTGGTAAGATCACAGAGGACGATATACTGAAGGCGTCGAAAAAACTCTCAGATAAACAAACGCACTGCTGGGCTTGACGAGATCCCTAGTTTCATGGTGAAGGACTGCATAGGAGCACTGACACACATATTCAGTATCTCCACATCCACAGGCATATATCCTTCAGTTTGGAAACGGGCCAAAATAATTCCCGTTCTTAAAAAGGGTGAAAAATCGATGATCTCGAATTACCGACCGATTTCCATCTTGTCGAATTTTTCAAAGATTTTTGAGATCATCCTTTACAGTTCTATTTTTCCCTCTGTCCGCAACAAAATTACTGACAGCCAGCACGGATTCGTGTCCAAAAGATCGACTACTACTAACCTCGTTTCATTTTTCGAGAGGGTACTGGGTACATTGGATAAAAGGGGTCAGGTGGACGTTATATATACGGACTTCAAAAGAGTCTTCGACAGGATTGACCATAATATTTTGATTAACAAGTTGAAGAACAAATTTGGCTTCAGCACCAAATTGATCAATTTGATCAGATCATATTTGTCTGGCAGACTATGTCGTGTTGACATTGAGGGTTACTGTTCTGCGGAATTTTGTGCAACATCTGGAATCCCGCAAGGCTCCAACCTTGGGCCATTACTTTTTCTCCTGTTTGTAAACGATGTAGTGGATGTAATTGATGTATCAGTGTTGTTATTCGCGGATGACCTTAAAATTTTCTCCAAATACTCAGCCTCATCGATTGTGCTAAGCTACAGGCAGCACTCGATAGCCTATCAGCATGGTGCGAAGACAATAGATTGAATTTGAATATATCTAAATGCTATGCTATGACATACACAAGGAAGAAAGTGGTCGTAAATTTCGATTATAGCATCAGTGGCACGGTGCTATCTCGAATAACCGAGATAAGGGATCTGGGGATTGTGTGTGACAGTGGTTGTTCATTTGTGCCGCATATGAGACAGTTAATACTCTCATCCAATAAAACTTATGGATTTATAGTTCGAAACACTAGAAACTTTCAGAACTCAGATACTTTGCTAGCCCTGTTTAATTGTTTAATAAGAAGTCGATTAGAATACTGTAGCATCGTTTGGAGACCTATACAGGTTTGGAAATTCACATCTGAAATATACGATATACAATGCATCAGACAGAGAATTTTTCCCTCCAGTTGCACAGATGAATAGTCTAGACAATCACTTGCTGTAACACACTGAATTCAGTTGTCTTGCTTCATTATTCTAGTCTTGTCTCTCTCTTATCGTTTAGAGGAGCGTAATTCTTTAATATGGTAGGCAACAGTAAATACTGAATCGAGTATTACGGGCAGCCTGACAAATTAAAATTCTATACGTGCAGTGCGGGTTCCCTACCATACTGCGATAAGAGAGAGACAAGACTTGATTTTTGCAGTAAGACAGTTGAATTCATTCAGTTATCGCACTTGATTATCTCGCCTATTCATCTGTGCAACTGGAGGAAAAATTCTCTGTCTGATGCATTGTATATCGTATGTGTTCGATGTGAATTTCCAAATCGGTATATGAGTGTCATAGGAAGAGCATTGAGTCGGTGCAGCGGAAGTTTTACAAGTTTTTAGTGTGGAGGCAGGACGGTGTGTATCCTCCCACAGGCTTTGACAATAATCTTTTGCTCTCTAGGTTCGGCACCGTATCCACTACGGATAGGGTGAATATATGTGCACTATTATTCATATGCAAAATTATTAATCGTAAAATCGATTGTCCAGAGCTTTTGTCTTGTCTTCCGTTTCTGGTTCCCCGTTTGGGTTCTAGGATTGACATGGTCTTTTAACAACAAACGCCAGTTCTCGATCTCCTATAAATTATGCTTGTGGAATAATCAATTCGCTCGCCAATGTATGCGACATTTTCTTCGACTCTCCTCGGGCCATGGTGCGGGCCTATTTGTCACGCCACACCTGAATTTTGTGAGAATTGTTCTGAATTTTGTGAAGATTGTTCTGTATTATATTACTTTGTGCACCATTTCAGTATGTAATTGTATTTTCAATTTTTTTTGTGTTTTCCTGTAATTGGGAGTGTATCCTGTAGGAAATAAACTACTTATTATTATTATTATTATTATTATTATTATTATTTGGTCTTGAATGCTGTTCTCACATTGTATTTGTTACCAATCCTTCGAATCTTTTCAGACATACCCTTTGAATATGGTATAACAGAGGTTATTGTTTCTGTAGGATCATTGTCTAATTGTTGGGGCTCTGTTCTCGTTTCCCTCGGTTCTCTGGCTACATCGAGAATCTTCTTGGGGTAGCCATTTTTCTTGAGGGTTTTTGTGATGTTGTTGAATTCCTCATTACTATCTTCTGGATTAGAGCATATCTTGGTTGCCCTGTCGTATAAGCATCTGGCTATTCCTAATTTGGTGCCCAGATAATGGTTGGATTCGTAATGTAGATATTGGTCTATGTTAGTTTGTTTTCTGTAGACTGTGGTTTTGAGAGTCCCATTTCGCTTATGAACAAGTATATCAAGGAAAGGTAGTTGGTTATTTTCCTCGATTTCCATCGTGAAATGGATCGATTCTTCTATGCCATTGAGGTGTTCTAGGAATCTGTATAGGGTTTCTCTACCATATTGCCATATCACAAATGTGTCGTCTACATATCTTCACCAAAATTTTGGCTTGAAATCATATTGTTCCAATGCTCTCTTTTTGAAATATTCCATGTATATATCAGCTAGAGGTGAAGATAATGGGGAACCCATCGCCAACCTAGAACCAATGAACATCAGAGTTTGGCTCAACTTGGAGAAACTGAAAAATCCAAACTAGTCCAACATGCTATGAACGAAGACCACAATATCAAATGGAACGGGGCTTCCATAATATCAAAGGAAGAAAGGTGGAAAAGGAGGAAATTGAAGGAAGCAGCCTTCATGACTATAACTGCCAACCCGATCATTGAAATAAAGGATGTTTGAAGAATTTTCTGACAGCTAATGTCAAAAGCTAGTCTCATTAATTTTGCTGAATTTTAATTTCAATTTTGCGATTACCCTGAAGACGGCTGGCGAATGCTTGCCGAAACGTTGGATAGAACAATCCAAGATAATGGAAACTGCCCAAATAATCTTTCAACTAATTAGATGTTACTCACACAAATTTATTAGATCTCATAACTTTATTATTAGGGGTTGAAAATAATAACCCCTATGATTTTCCTTCAAAAATTGTTTTCGTGGGATAGATTTTCGAAAAATGAAATTCTCTTATGGTTTCCTAATCAATTAGGAGAAAAAAGTCTCCTGCAAAGTTTCGATACAATGGACATTTTTCTCGGAAAAAATGAAAACTTACAAGCCGTTATGATCACGGTTAATTCCATTTCATCTTATAAGAGTTCCATAGAATGAATATTCTAAGATATTGTATGTCTATGACAGGAAATAAAGATGTTCAATTAATCTTTTTGAAGGTTTAACCCATTTGTGCCCGTTGTCCCCATATGAGGACGGTAAGAATAATATTTTTTTTAAATTACAGTGTTCTCTTATGACGAACTCTGGTTGCCGTTTTCCTTTAAGTAGGCATCTAGTTCAGAGAATTTCCCATCAGTTCTATTAGATATCGCGTATTTACTATGCAACAGTTATCGAATTATCCGCATTCATGTCGCTGCCCACATGTTGTTATTCAAGTGGATATTACTAAATATCAAAAAGCATTCAACACGGTTTTTATTGTTCATTTTACTTTAGGGGTTCTGTGAAAACTGTTGACATCATTTTAGGTAAGTAAATTTCAATTTGCTCTATATAACGGGTACGAAAAAGCGACTGTCCCCATATGATGCCACTGGGCACTTCTTCAGTAGAGCTAATTTTAGTACGGATTGTCAATATTCGTGTAATACTCGGTATAAATTCGATCAATTGGGTTTTTGCAGGTTCGTTCAGAAATATGCAATCTTGTAATTCAACTTTTTTCAAGGAAGATCCTTTAAAATTCTTCAGGCAGCAATTGAAAGCATCCAATATGAAGATCGGCTCGTTGATGTTGTCTTCATTCCACCTGACATTGATGGTCAAACTGAGGAAAAAGATATTGATGAAGATGTTCTGATTTCAAACGATCAACCATTAGATATTCCTGGTAGATCTATTCTAACGAAGAAGATTTTTTCGACGAAGTGGACTCTCTGCCATTGTCTGACTTGATAAGCATTTGGAGGAATACGCAAAATATAGATGATTGTGCAAGGATATTCCCTCCTGAATTGACAAAATCGCCTCATGACATCACAATGGAGGATACTAAGAAATACCTGAACACTCTAGAGGAAGTGAAACTTGATTTAGGTAATCATGACCCGATGGAATTATTTTTCCACAAGACTGTAACTGTTACCCACTATATGAATGTAAACAAGAAAGTTATGCTTTCCAGGGCATCAGGGTCGATACCTAAAAGTATAAGATATACAGAGGGAGGGCACTACCCAGCTAAAATGGATAAGCTATTGAGATGCAAAGAGTGTCATCAAAAGTTCGCTGGCAATGTATAATGTGCAAAACAAGTTTATGCCTAGAACTTAACTATTTCTTGAATATCCATACAAAATTATGTAATTAACATATTTTCATAATGGAGTAGTATTTTCTGTTCTTTCATTCCACACAATGAATGTTTTCTGATGCCTATGATATTTCCTCCTCCACTGCGCTTCAGACCCCATATATGCCCAACGTCCTCATATGAGGACACACCTTTAAATAGAAAAAAACAAGCATGATCATCAAAATTTCATTATATTCATGTTTTTACAGTTGTAAATATACAGGGTGTTTCATCATAAACTGGACAAACATATATTTTCATGTAGAGGACATCGGGAGAATCATTTTTGCCTTATACAATATATCCCGTTTTCGAAGCATAAGCGAGATACAGGATGTCAAACGTAATTTTTGAGAAAGATTCTTATGAGTGTGGTCAGTTATGTATAACACTTGAAGTAAAGGTTTTTGGTCAAATCTCAGTATTTTTGGGTCCTCTATTCAGGAAAGTTGACGAACTCCGAAAAAAAATTTACAAAATGGCGGAAGACCTGCAATGTTCCAAATTTTTTTTTGCGGTTGTCAAATTGACTTTTATTTTCTGAATGAACACAATCTTCTAAGAATTTCCGTAAAAAAAAGTTTTCAAAAATCGAACACAAATTTTTTTTTACATGTCTACAGCGATAAAAAAATTTCACTCGAAATGGATGAGATTTCGTAGTATTGTACTTCTTGAATTATCAATCACGAATATGAAAACAGAATTGTAAAATATCGAACGGTTTCGTTACTACAGTCATTCAAATGTTTCGTTCGGACCTCTGAAATAATGAGAAAAAAGAGTCAACATAATTGAATTATTGGCAAGTACAAACATTCCAGATGAATTTATACAAAAAAAATCAGTGAAACTTAGTTGGGACTCGAACCGACGTAGGTATTAAATAGGGAAATGGCACTGTTCTAAGGAAATTAATATTCGTTGCCAGGTAACGGTAGTTCGTAGTTCATAGAGTTTGTTTACTGGCTAAATTATATTCACTGAAATTCAAATACCAGTCCAACTCTATGAACTACGAACTACCGTTGCCTGGCAACGAATATTGATTTCCTTAGAACAGTGCCATTTCCCTATTTAATACCTTCGTCGGTTCGAGTCCCAACTAAGTTTCACTGATTTTTTTTTGTATAAATTCATCTGGAATGTTTGTACTTGCCAATAATTCAATTATGTTGACTCTAGAACTCAAACCAAATTTTTTCTCATTATTTCAGAGGTCCGAACGAAACATTTGAATGACTGTAGTAACGAAACCGTTCGATATTTTACAATTCTGTTTTCATATTCGTGATTGATAATTCAAGAAGTACAATTCTACAAAATCTCATCCATTTCGAGTGAAATTTTTTTATCGCTGTAGACATGTAAAAAAAAATTGTGTTCAATTTTTGAAAACTTTTTTGTACGGAAATTCTTAGAAAATTGTGTTCATTCAGAAAATAAAAGTCAATTTGACAACCGCAAAAAAAAAATTTGGAACATTACAGGTCTTCCGCCATTTTGTAATTTTTTTTTCGGAGTTCGTCAACTTTCCTGAATAGAGGACCCAAAAATACTGAGATTTGACCAAAATCCGTTACTTCAAGTGTTGTACATAACTGACCACACTCATAAGAATCTTGCTCAAAAATTACGTTTGACACCCTGTATCTCGCTTATGCTTCGAAAACGGGATATATTGTATACGGCAAAAATGATTCTCCCGATGTCCTCTACATGAAAATTTATGTTTGTCCAGTTTATGATGAAACACCCTGTATACTGTTCCAATTCTGATGAAAAAATTCGAAAATGTTTATCCATGGGCACAAATGGGTTAATTACTAATTTGTGGAAGAAAATCATATCCGAAATATTTTAATTTCACAAATAGAACATTCTTTCGCTTAATAGGCATAATTGACAAAACCAATATTGAGCATAAACAATATCTTAGAATATTTATTCTATGGTACATACGATGAAATGGAATGAACAGTGATCATAACTACTTGTAATTTTTAATTTGTATGGAAATTTTGCAAGATACTTTTTTTCTTCAGAATCGAAGTGGAAACCGAAGAGCATTTTTCGAAAAATCTATCCCACGAAAACAATTTTTGAAGGAAAATCATAAGGGGTTGTTATTTTCATAAGTATTGAATTGTAATCAATATAATAATAATATTATAATGATATGTTCGATGCCTCAAATGTCTCAGTTACCAAGGGCATAGTAAAAGGAAGATGAATGAATGAAGCTCACAACTCGTAAGTTTTGTATGAAGTCAATAGTGACAGGAAAGGATAAAGGATTGTACGGAATTGGTAATAAAAAAATTGCACTTTTCTTTTCAGAATATGTTGGAAGTGCAACAAATCGTTCCTGAAAGAATCTGGCTGTAATAAAATGACTTGCCCTTGTGGTGCCAAAATGTGTTATTATTGTGGAGCCAATAACATTGGTTATGAACATTTTGGAGAAATATCCTCGAACAAGTAAGTACTAACAGTAACATTCAGGTTTTTCCTTTTAAGTTTGCCTTATTAGACGTATTTGAAGAACTAGTCAATATTTCGTTCTGAAATTTCAGGTCGACAGTGTTGCCACATCTTTCTTGAACACATATCTACTTTCTTATTTCAAATGCCACTACCTATGTTTTTATTTATGTATCGATTCAATATCAAATTAGCTGTATTACCGACTAAAGCCAAATAGTGTTTCTTGCAAAGAAACGAGAGAGTTGAGTTTTTCTATACTTTATTTTACGTCACAAAATTTCAGCGATATCAAGTGAAAATTGTTATAGTACAGGGGTGCTATTCTTGACATCGTTCGCAACTTTGCGCATACGCAAACTTGCGAACGGCTATTTGCGTATACGCACTAGAAACGGTATTCTTGAGCACTGTTCGCAATGATGACCGTTCGCAACTTCAGTTGAACGCGGCAACAATGCAAAACTTGGATGAAATGCAACACAGAATACACGAATAGCATCCTGTGCTGATGAAATAGCCGGAGGTGATTAGCAAACGACCGTTTACTGATGTGGATAGTCGTTAAATTTTATATTTCAAATAGGCTTTTAGAGGTTAGTTTCATTTATATTTGTTTTAAGTGATATTCGAGATTGCAAATTATAATGGAAGGCACCAAGACAGAAGAAGTACAGAGCAAACACAGTTATTGTTAAAATTAATGAAGAAAATTTCGGAAAATTGTCCGGATTCCTCACGAAAAATGTGTAAATTTTGTGGTGAATACCCAAATATACTTATTTAAAAGTTGTGTAGGCGGTGTATTGAAAGAAAGGACATCTTACAAGAGGAATATGCAAAAAAATCATAAATTCTCAATCATTTTCAGACATAGCATGACATACATATGCTGAATTATGCTTAGAAATAGTAAAAAAATCTCTGAACACGCTCAAAAGTACTTCATGTTTCAATCAAAAAATATCAATTCGAAGAACCTTCTATATCGTTACTAAGAACATTTGCACATTGTGACAATCAACTTTCACACGATTGTATCTTTGCATAAGTTTTTTATGATTTCACAAATGCTAACATATTTGCAAATCGTCCATTAACCATGTCAACCCTTAAATATGTCACTACATAAATCTCCATCTTATTTCTGGCACGAAAAAGGCACTTCATTTCGTATTTGGTTGTTAAAGTTATGGATTCAACATTCATAGAAGTCATAGAACACGTTAAATATTACTCATTTCGATGGTTGCGCCGTACGCACATCTACTGCGGACGCTCAAGACCGTCCGTTGCAAAATGCGAACGTTCGCACGGTATTCGAACGGTCAAGAATACCAAAACGTCACTTCCATTCGCAAAGTCGGGAGTTGCGCACGACCCTGAAACTTACGAACGGTCAAGAATAGCACCCCAGACTGTCAGATAAATTCGCATCGACATTGGTTTGGTGACTATCACAAACATATTTGAGATTCTGTGATTTGTTAGTGACACAGCGGCGCTGCTGGTACAGATGACGCGACATAGGTTGTTGGAAATAAAAATAGATTACTTATATCATTTTCTGACCTTTTTTTTCCGTTAAAGTTCCTGAAAATTGCAGAAACGTCTGCAGTTTCCAAATAACTTTTAAATATTAAATATATATTTAAATATTTTAACGAATTCGCCTATAGATGACATCATTAGTTGAAAGTTCAAAGATTAAAAATAATTTATTCTCAGATGTCCTTTGTATACCCAAGACCTGAAAAAGTTCCATGCAGATCGTGTGATAAAATCTGCAGATCAAGCAAAAAGGGAGCTTGGAGTCGATCAAAACCCTCAGCTGCTGAAGATAGATCCAACTGTGGGACTGAAGGCGTATTACCTGTAATTTTTGATAAATTTTAGTAGTAAGAAATCGTTACAATATAATTGATATTTTGAGTTTGAAAGTAAAAAGAAGAGATGGTAATGAAAATATTAATTGTTATATTATCGCATTCCTAAAAAATTTTAATGTTGCCTTTTGGTTTTTTTCTTGATCCTACTAGCTATTGTAAGTGCAATGTTTTCTGTAATGGATATTTTATTATTAAACTGTTAATTTTTAATCATTTGATTTCTTCCATTATAGCCATAATAGAGGTGTTATAAATATTGCAGATTACAATAAGTTGTTTAATTTTGAAATTTTTCTTGATTGACTGAAGTATTTTGAGTTATTTGGCTAAAAAATCATATTGGGAAAATTTTATTTCCTACAGGAGGCAAATTCAAGTTCTTCTTTCATGTAGAAACAACCCTATTATAACATTCAACGTCGTTTCAGCAAAATTCTAAAAGAATCGATGTTAATGTGCTTTCAATTATTTCCACTTGATCTGAGTGATGAATATTAGGCAATATCGTCAGGTCTTCTGATTGAAAATAAGTTCTATGTTTGTTGAAGACATTCTGTAGATTGATTATATTCCTTGAATTGTGTCCACACTATCGGACCAAAAATGCATGTATCATCATTATTTTTATGAATATTTCTAAATGAAGTAATGATTACCCAGACATCTGTGAAAATTTCTATTTGCTCAAAGTTTTATATTACCGAATACATTTTACTTTGTTCAGTTTATTATTTGGCAGTTAATGTGAACAAGCGCGCATAAATGAAAATGTGATCAAATCTACCATTAAAACAAAAATGGTTTATATTTGAAATGAGCTGTGAAAAGGGACAAGAAGAATGAATCTGTCGTACCATTTTTGTATTCTAATATATCAAAGATTTATTGCATTCACTGTGTCTCACAGAAGCTTATGTTAAGTTTAAGTATTTTAAACCATATATTTTGTACCAAAACCATTTTAAAATCATCGTACAATATAAATTGTGCCATTATTATCAATTAATAAACAAGTAAGGGAAAAAGCAGTAATCTTTTTTTTCTGTTCACCTAGACTTGGGAATTTCGTCGAGATATTCAGCATATTGTCGTCTTTCTTAACTTCTTTTCTATAATATGTATTAATAAAATTTACTGCATTCGTTCTACTCGACAGATCAATTAACAGTTCTAGTGAGAGTAACTCCAAATTCAATCAGAGAAAACAACTGATTCAATGATTAAGAAATGGAAGAAAATCAGGTTGGAATAATTTCTCATTTTCCATTGTTATCATGTTAGCCATGATAAGCAGCTAGGAAGTCCAGAAGTTGATAAGTAATTCGAAAGATCACTTCATGAGGTAGTGTTTTGCTGAAGAGAAAGCATGTTCATAATTTTTTATCAATGAAACTTGTAAAATATTATTGATTATGTCATTATTCATATTGATATTATTCAATGGTTATGTTTATCTGCTCACCATGCCCGCACTCGTAAATTTTTGGATACAAAAAACCCCTTATTGTTGTAGCCAATTTGATGAGGCTACAAAACAGAATGTTGAATTGAAGAATTGCTCTCAAGTTTCGAAGGAAGTAGTATTTGCTACATTGACTATGCAGGGTTTTCCTTTAAAGTTGGTCTATTAGACGTTTGTGGAGAGCTAGTGAATATTTCGTTCTGAAATTTCAGGTGGAGCCTTGAGGATGAAGGAACTCTTCGCCTAAAATATTTTCAAGTCGACAGTGTTGCCCCGTCTATCTCAAACGCATATCTACTTTCTTATTTCAAATGGAACTACCTAAACAGGGTGTTTCATCATAAACTGGACTAACATATATTTTCGTGTTGTGGACATCGGGGGAATCATTTTTGCCTTATACGATATACTCCGAAAAAAAATTACAAAATGGCGGAAGACCTGCAATGTTTCAAATTTTTTTTGCGGTTGTCATATTGACTTTTATTTTCTGAATGAACACAATTTTCTAAGAATTTCTGTGAAAAATTTTTTTCAAAAATCGAACACAATTTTTTTTTACATGTCTACAGCGATGAAAAAATTATATTCGAAATGGGTGAAATTTTTTACAATTGTACTTTTTGAATTATCAATCACGAATATGAAATCAGAATTGTAAAATATCGAACGGTTTCGTTACTACAGTCATTCAAATGTTTCGTTCAGACCTCTGAAATAATGAAAAAAAATTTGTTTTGAGTTCTAGAGTCAAAATAATTAAATTATTGGCATGTTCAAACATTCTAGATGAATTTACACAAAAAAAATCAGTGAAACTTAGTTCGGACTCGAACCGACGTATAGGTATTAAATAGGGAAATGGCACTGTTCTAAGGATAATAATATTCGTTGCCAGGCAACGGTAGTTCGTAGTTCATAGAGTTTGAGTACTGGCTAAATTATATTCAGTGAAATTCAAATACCAGTCCAACTCTATGAACTATGAAATACCGTTGCCTGGCAACGAATATTAATATCCTTAGAACAGTGCCATTTCCCTATTTAATACCTACCTATAGTCCGTTCACGAAAGGTTGAGCGCATAGTAGGCGTTTCTTTATTTATCTGAAGTTGGCAGTATTGGCTGACATAACGTAAAATAAAGTCCACGTTGCCGAATGTACCCGGCCTCGTCCGGCGAGCTTGCGTGTTATCAGACAACTGTATGCAATATTGACAACATTGCGTATCAATTTGACAAGAAAATAAAGAACATAACCTAACATTTCAATATACACAGTGAAATATGCCAAATTTCCATGGCCAACCGACGGCTCAACCTTTCGTGAATGGACTATACGTCGGTTCGAGTCCCAACTAAGTTTCACTGATTTTTTGTATAAATTCATCTAGAATGTTTTCATTATTTCAGAGGTCTGAACGAAACATTTGAATTACTGTAGTAACGAAACCGTTCGATATTTTACAATTCTGTTTTCATATTTGTAATTGATAATTCAAGAAGTACAATTGTACAAAATTTCATCCATTTCGAAAAATATTTTTTCATCGTTTAGACATGTAGAAAAAAATTCTGTTCGAATTTTCACAGAAATTCTTAGAAAATTGTGTTCATCCAGAAAATGAGAGTCAATTTGACAACTGCAAAAAAAAATTTGAAACATTGCAGGTCTTCCGCCATTTTGTAATTTTTTTTCGGAATTCGTCAACTTTTCTGAATAGAGGACCCAAAAATACTGAGATTTGACCAAAAACCGTTACTTTAAGTGTTATACATAACTGACCACACTCATAAGAATCTTGCTCAAAAATGACGTTTGACACCCTGTATCTCGCTTATGCTTCGAAAACGGGATATATTGTATAAGGCAAAAATGATTCTCCCGATGTCCTCTACACGAAAATCTATGTTTGTCCACTTTATGATGAAACACCCTGTATATTTATTTATGTATCGATTCAATAACAAATTCGCAGTATAACCTACAAAAAAATTCTCTGCTATGCACTGCTGCCAAGTTATGCACACATTCTCGAAATTTTTAACATCTGCACTGCAAGTTCTGATATAATGCAATATCACTATATGTTGTTCGCCATTTCCGTCCGAATTTTGAACATAAACCGTTATATTGGGCTTCTTCCAGGGTTGTGACATCTAGCATTGTTGCTCAATATCATCCAATAAAAATTGAAGCGGAGTAAAAATTTCGAATTTTGAAAATTTGTTCTATTTGGCTATGTGTGGTTTTGATTGAACATAATAATTATGATCAATTTTGAACACTCATAGCTAAAATCATCCTTAAATCGTGAGATATATAGCCTATTCGTTTTGAAGAGTTTCGTGCTCCTGAGTAACTCAAAAGCTCGAAATACGGCTTGCCATTGGTTGCGCACAAGCACTGGAACTGCTCAGGAGCACGAAACTCCTCGAAACGAATACTATAATCAATTTCAAGCGGCTAACCGGTTATTATTTTGGTTAACTAATTGCATTCAAGGTGAATGGAATTGGTTAACCTAAATGATAACCGGTTAGCCGCTTGAAATTGATTTATAATAATGATACGGTTAGAGTATTATGGTAAGAACTTTGCCAAATAACCATGAATTAACAGAAACATAAGCATGCCAATACATTTCTACGTTATATTTCATATCTATGATAAAACCGCAAAAACATTTGAGTACTTTTTTGGAACCAGAATGAAAGCTGTGCCTTATATCATTGTTTAAGGATCTCCTTAAAGATGTGTAGGTATATAGCGCATAGCGTTAATGTTTTGATTTCTTTTTATAACCGTGAATGTTATGATTTCATTGCTCTTCTCAAATTCAGATACCTACCTGATAAATTAGGGTCAGTTATTGTTTTCAGTGAAAAAATTCCTTGAAATTGTCACAGATTCATCTAAAAACAAATACGTTCATTCATTTTGTTTCAAGTTTGCGACCCGAAAGAAGAGTTTGATAAAAGGCTGATCATTCAATCACCTCGGAAAAATTATTAAAAACCAAATGAAATTGCGTTTTTTTAACTTTAGTGGAACGCAGATATTGACGAAAAAATAAAATAGAAAAACTAGTCATACCAAAGTTACCTCAGCACACAATACGACAACAGAGAATCCTACAAAAGATTGGGTACAAGCATTGTATTATATACACAATGGTACAAGCCAATGTTCGGAAATTGATCACAGGAGGGAAAAAACAAAATCCTAGAAGAGCTTTAGCAGATTAAATGCATACATAGAATAATAATATCGCCCATCACATTGACTAAATGGGATGAATACCTACTTCAGTTTCTTACAAACGGAAAACCGAGAATTGCTAATGGACTGACCCGAGCAAACAGATGCCATAATTGTTACCGATAAGGCTAAAGCTGGAGAAGTGTGCCGCAAATTGAAAACCTAGAAAGCCCCAGCACCTAGAAATATTCCCGCAGAATTTTTTAAACATAGCACACCTAAAATGTTTGAGCACATGACTAACCTTTTCCAAAAATAACTTAATAAGTAAGAAATACTAAGATGAATGGATACTATCCATTTTGACACTTACGCATAAAATAGGCAACAACTACGAGGCAGGGCAGTTATGGGCACAATAAGCAATCTACAGCGAAGGAACGGAAGAACTGAGCGAGAGTATTCGGAGTATTTCGGACAACGGCATAGAAGAATCAACAGTATGTACTTACGCCATCCTTTTTGCCTATTTCAGATCATTGAAGAGCGGTAAACAAGGAACTGCTAATTTTATATGTAGGTTTGGAAAAGCGGTATTATAACTAGTGTTCCACTGGCAAAACTTTAGGTAATGAAAACAACTAATATAAACAATTAAAAATTTAGGAAAAGCCCTGAGCAGGAGCTTTTGAGCGCCCGTACATTGGTGGAGCAATAATTACCTCAAAATTTTATAGGGGACTTGAGATTGATACCAAATATATAAATGCAGAATCTCAGCACAATCGGAATTTTAGTCTGGAAATTATTCAAAAAATGAGATATGTAAAAATTAAATAATTAAAAAATATTAAATTCTATGGTTCTGATGATGCGATCCTCTTGAAATATTGCATGAACATTCAGTATATCAGTCTTGATTTACAAAATTAATTTTCCTTGAATTTGATATCCAGTTAAGGAAATATAAAGATTCTTCTTTTCAATATTCTATGCTTCTGTGTACATTATGACCACAAAATTTTGCATGAGGCTTATTATGAGCATCTTTTACATGTGGCCGCAACATTTCATTTCGATTGGTTTCATTTTGTCTGAGAAATTGAGGAACAAAAATTATAAATCGCCATATTTTATGGAATACCCAGTACGATTTGGCTGGTTAACGAACTTAACCGAGGCATAAAGTCTCTAGTACAATCCCTTCGAAAATTATCGTGCTAACGGCCGGCAGGACGGGCCACGGGCGGAATTGAATTTGATCACGGATTCGTCATCAGGGAGTCGAACCCTATCGTTTGAGACCATTGTCGGCGCAAAATCCAAAAATAACAGACATTTGGGCAAAACGATATACCACTTGTTAGGTAAAGAGCGCTCAAAAATGCATTGCAGGAACTTTGTCATCATAGGAAAAAAAATTCCAAAGGATTTGCCACGAAGAGCTGAAGCAAGGTTGCTGCCCCGCTTCAAATTTTTTCGGAAAAAGTGCTTCAAAGATGGAAACAGGAATGTAAATAAAGGAGATGCTTTGAACGAAAATGTTCTCTGTCAAGGGCGTAGCCAGGGGTTTGGGGGTTCAAACCCCCCCGAAATGTTTCAGAGTTATTTTTTGTTGCAAAAATAATCTTTCATTTTGCACTTAAACCAACTTATCTCCGAAAATCTAGTTAAAATATGAATTCATATCAGCAATATATTTAAGTTTTTAACTACGATTTCAGTATCTACTGCTACTACAGAAAGAAGTTATTAAGAAGAATTAAAAATTACCTGCGCAATTCTTTTAGCGAAACTAGATTGAATGGGTTGGCGCTTATGAATATTCATTATAGTGTGAAAATTGATGAAAATGAAGTGGTTGACCAATTCGCGAGAAAAAAAAGACGGATAGACTTTAACTGAAGGAATTCACCATAAAAAATATTGTTTGTGTTTTCTCACTGTTTCATTTTTAATACCTATTCATATGTTGTTGGCACTATTTTGGAGTAAAACATTAAAAAACTCTATTTAGTTTCAATGAAAGCACACATCCACACTAATTTCATATTGATTCATCCTGTAAGTATTGTTTGGGAAATAAATATTGTTTTTTAAGTTTTTGTTTGAGTGAATAAACATTAAATTCTGAAGCATGTTTGAAAAATAGGTTCACCAAACCTAACCAGGAATATCTATTCTATGTTGAATATTGTTTCCGAAGTAGGAAAAGGATTATTGAATTCTTAAAAACAACAAATACTTGCTGCAGAAAGCGACCCTCACAATTCCCGGCACCTACAAAGTCAATTGCCAAAATGTCAAAACCCCCCCCGAAATTAATTCCTGGCTACGCCCTTGTTCTCTGTACTATGAGCTTTGCGGATTATCAAATAGTGTTCGCACGAGAGCTTGATGATATAGAATATATGACCCAGGAACTTCATTGTGGAATATGAAAAGTGGGGCAGCAATTTCAAATCACGCAATAGGTATAAGAATTGTTTAAGGAGATTGTCCTAAAACAATGGTATAAAGGCCCCCTCAGACCAATGCGGCAAAACCGCACCACTTGCGGAAATTCGTACCGTCTCCGATCCGCAACTTATTGTTCCTACGTCGTTAGGTGGACGAGTTCAGACCGGCACGATTTTAATCGCGTACATTGCGATTTGTCTGCGTTTTTCTCCGTGCGGAAACTCAGTTCGCATTCAGCTGCGTTTTGACTGTATCTGCATTGAATTCGCAACGAAGTGGGCAACGAGATGGAAAAACTTATGGAATTAGTTCGGAAGCACCGTATATTGTATGATCTTTCTCATGAAGATTACAAAAATATTTACAAGAAAGATAAGGTTTGGAATGAAATAGGAGAAGAAATTGGGGAAGATGGTAAGTATAATAATTCATGACTCTTTGATTCTTCGTTTTATTTATCTGATACATATTTCCAAATGAACGAAAATGTATAAGAAAGAATACTTAATTATTTTCCGAATTGAAATATGAAACAAATTGATCTCGAACAGAAAATGCCAATCTTGCTGCTCTTCTTGGGTCATTTGCGAAATTATGAAAAGCACTTGTTTCAGGTCCTACTGGATCTAAAAGTTCGATCATTCCCTCATCACTTTTTTTTGTTATCAAGAAATTATGTAGAATACATGTTGTTTTCACAACCAGGATGGTTGTATCAACTTTTGTTTCCATTGGTCTAAAGAAAAAAAAAGAAATCTTCTTCTACTGCAAGCAACATTAGTGCTTCTTCTTCATCTGATGATGTGTACATATTTTTTTCACTATTTTCACAAGTACCTAACTATGGTAGAGATTGTCAAATGATGCGATTTTAATCGGATCGGTTGAGGGGTACTGCGGATCCCGCAACGGATATTCGCAACAAATTCCGGACACGGATGCGGTGCGATTTTGCCGCGTTGGTCTGTGGGAGCCTTAAGTCTGGGCGTAACTCAGATCGGAACTCTCAATGACGCCATCAAAGTTAGAAATATCTAGGGCATAATAGAGAGTAGTCAACAAAACTCTCAAGAGTACATTATGGGATCAGAAAATCAACAAAGAGAATAAACACCGAATGTATTACACAGCAGTGAAGTATGGCAACTGAAACAGAAAACAATCAAATCCTTATAGGCTACGGAAATGGATTATTGGAGGAAAGCAGCAGGAAGATCTAGGTTGGAGAAGATAAGGAGAGAGAATTCGTGAAACAGACCTTCGTCCAAAATGTGAAGTACGACAGATATCTAATTTCCTTTTTTGGTTGAATGTTCTTCATCAATTTTTCCTATAGGCTCGACCTAAAAACAGTTGCTATGTCTGTACAAATCAGTGAGAATGAATGTACCAAATATCATCAAGATGTGTAGCTTGATTCGAAAACAATGGATAATTGAAGAAATTTTCGAAAGCAATGAAACACTCTTTATCTTGATAATGAAGAGAGATTAACCTTTTATTATGGGTTATTTTTATTTACGACCCTGTATACGGACCGCTTACGTACAAACCAGAGTAACAAAGTCGATTGCAGACCATAACATTTCTAGCTTACACATGTAAAACAAATTGAACAGTGGCGTAGCGGAGGCCCCCGCAGACCCCGCGGTGCGGGGGAGCCAAACGAAAGAGCAGTAAATGAGCCCCCGACAATAGAATTCGCTATAGAAGGGACTCCAACTAAAATTTTGCTGGGGACCCCCGAATTTTGCGCTACGCCACTGACATTGAATCGAAGTTGTAATCATTCTATTTCAAAATCTATTTTAATTTTAAGACCTGGCTCTTTTTGTTCTTAATCTCATGATATTTCCTTGGGGTTATGAGGATGTCATATTTTGGAAACGAATTATGTACAATCCGGAATAAGCTCAAAAATTGAAGTGAGTGCTTCAATTGACCAATCAATCAATCTCAGAATGATGAGAGAATATTTGTGGTTCAATCTGGCAACTGTGCATCATGATGTGTAATACAATAGAAGTTACAAGCGGTTTGATGTTTGACCTACTTCCTTAAGGCTTTGTACGAGTGAAGACACGTGTAAGATGCTACAAGAATAATAATTGAATCCATTTCGAAATCGTTGGGGCCATTAGATGCGCTCTAACAATATAACGGGCGCATCTTCATTGTCTCAATCCTGTTTTTCTTTTAACTAGCGGTTCTTGAAGAAAATAAAAAGTTTTCGACAATCAAGGTGAATGATACTCGAATAATATAAAAAGGAATCTGGAATAAAATAGGGCTTTAGCAAAATCTCTTTACACATTATCAAAGCCTTGGAGTCTATCACGTATTTTAAATTAAGCTAGTTACATTTACATACATACTTGCAAGTCACCTCCATAAAATCAGTAAGATGTCCAGGAAATAGTTTTGTGAGCTATGTCAATCCAAGATGATGATGTTAATTATATTGTGCCTCTTTATTTTTCTATCGCATTAAGTACCTTCGTGATAACCGAAGATAAATCAGTGACGAAGTATCCAAAATTAAAAGCCAGCTCTAATGATAGTTGATTAACCATGGAACACACCTAAATGAAGTTATTAACCCAAACTATTTTTGATAGATTCGTTCGTGGTAGAAATCAATTATGATCGTCATTATAAAACGAACTACATTTCATTTTCCGCATTGACTTACGGGGAAAATGAGTAACTTACTGCTCTGAGCAAATTTATTTTCACCGCACAAATGCCCTCTTGGGCATAGGTTTATGTTTGGGGAAATAGGTGAGAGCACTCTATCAGTGGATTGAAACTTTAAATAAAAAAAAATTAAGAAAAGCCCTGAGCAGGAGCTTTTGAGCTCTCGTTCATTGGTGGAGCAATGAGACTAACAATACCTGGAAATTTTATAAGGAATAAAGATTGATACATCCATACTAATATTATAAATGCGAAAGTAACTCTGTCTGTCTGTCTGTCTGTCTGTCTGTCTGTTACTCTTTCACGCCTAAACGGCTGAACGGATTCTGATGAAATTTGGTATGGTGATAGATGATAACCTAGAAATGGTCATAGGCTATAAATAATCACGCCATCGTTCTTAGGGGATAGGTAGTAGGCAGATAACTAAATTGAGTTAGTGATTTTTAGTCGTTTTTGTTGGGACTTTTGCTCTTTCACGTCTAAACGGCTGAACAGATTTTGATGAAATTTAGTAAGGTAATAGATGGTTACCTAAAAACAGATATAAGATCAAAATGATCACGTCATCGTACTTATGGCGTAGGAAGTAGGCAGAAAACTGAATTGAGTTAGTGATTTTTTTATGGTTTTTGCTGGGAGTTTTGCTCTATCATGCCTAAACGGCTGAACGGATTTTGATGAAATTTGGTATGGTGATAGATGATAACCAAGAAATGGTCATAGGCTATAAATTATCACGCCATCGTTCTTAGAGGGTAGGCAGTAGGCGGATAACTAAATTGAGTTAGTGATTTTTAGTCGTTTTTGTTGGGACTTTTGCTCTTTCACGTCTAAACGGCTGAACAGATTTTAATGAAATTTAGTAAGGTAATAGATGGTTACCTAAAAACGGATATAAGATCAAAATGATCACGTCGTCGTACTTAGGGGGTAGGAAGTAGGCAGAAAACTGAATTGAGTTAGTGATTTTTTTTATGGTTTTTGCTGGGAGTATTGCTCTATCATGCCTAAACGGCTGAACGGATTTTGATAAAATTTGGTATGGTGATAGATGATAACCTAGAAATGGTCATCCATACTAATATTATAAATGCGAAAGTAACTCTGTCGGTCTGTCTGTCTGTCTGTTACTCTTTCACGCCTAAACGGCTAAACGGATTTTGATGAAATTTGGTATGGTGATAGATGATAACCTAGAAATGGTCATAGGCTATAATCACGCCATCGTTCTTAGGGGGTAGGCAGTGGGCGGATAACTAAATTGAGTTAGTGATTTTTAGTCGTTTTTGTTGGGACTTTTGCTCTTTCACGTCTAAACGGCTGAACAGATTTTGATGAAATTTAGTAAGGTAATAGATGGTTACCTAAAACGGATATAAGATCAAAATGATCACGTCGTCGTACTTAGGGGGTAGGAAGTAGGCAGAAAACTGAATTGAGTTAGTGATTTTTTTTATGGTTTTTGCTGGGAGTATTGCTCTATCATGCCTAAACGGCTGAACGGATTTTGATAAAATTTGGTATGGTGATAGATGATAACCTAGAAATGGTCATAGGCTATGAATAATCACGCCATCGTTCTTAGGGGGTAGGCAGTAGGCAGATAACTAAATTGAGTTAGTGATTTTAAGTCGTTTTTGTTGGGACTTTTGCTTTTTCACGTCTAAACGGCTGAACAGATTTTGATGAAATTTAGTAATGTAATAGATGGTTACCTAACAACGGATATAAGATCAAAATGATCACGTCATGGTACTTAGGGGGTAGGAAGTAGGCAGAAAACTGAATTGAGTTAGTGATTTTTTTTATGGTTTTTGCTGGGAGTTTTGCTCTATCATGCCTAAACAACTGAACGGATATTGATGAAATTTTGTATGGTGATAGATAGTAACCTAGAAAAGGATATGGGTTATTAATATTCGTGCTATCGTACTTAAGGCGTAGGCAGTAGGCAGAAAACTAATTAAGTTAGTGATGTTTAATCGTTGGTTTTGGAAGTTTACCTCATTCACGCCTTAACGTCTGAACGGATTTTTATAAGACTTGGTTAATATAAAGATAGGATCCTAGGCACGGACACAGGCTACTTTTTACGGCGGAAAAATACCTCATTCCAACGTAAATCTAGCGTGATCGTGTCAAGAAGCGCATGACGCCATAGCTACTGAAATGATTTTGATGTTTTTTTTAACTGAGTGTTACTAAGACTTCAATTTAGTATTTGATCACTTTTCTAACTTAGAGGGTCGGTAGGCGGACGAAGTCGCGGGTAAAAGCTAGTACCTATATAAATGCAGAATCTCAGCACAATCGGAATTATTCAGAAAATGAAATACCTACGTAAAAAATAAATAATTAAAAAAAATAAATTCTATGGTTCTCATGATACGATCCTTTTGAAAATTTGCATCAACATTCAGTATATCAGTCTTCATTCACAAAATGAATTCCACTCGAATCACTTTCGAAAATTTGCCAACTAGGAAGGATTAAAAAAATGATGGTGATTTAAATTTTTTTCCTAGAGCATTGAAATATGCGTAGTAATACATTTTTAATTCTGCATATGCATTGTCCTTAAACAATGGCATCAGGTACCTAATAACCATACATACTAACAGGATGTGTTATCATTTGTTTGTGATGTGCTAATGTCTGCAAAATTTCATGAAAATCGAATTACATATTACACTATTTTTGAAAAATAAGCGATGCTTTATCGTTTTCTCAATATAAACAAAAACGCAAAATTTTTGCCTCCTCATCATAAAGTAGAACAACAAAACTGTAACCAATTCCTTACGTATTTCATGGATTTTGAAAAAATGTTAGGGTTCTTTCAATACGAATAAACGTGAAAAGGCTTTCAACTCGCATGATCATTACAATAGAAATCTATTCACAGATATCAACTTATAATACCTATCAACGACAAATAACATTGTCGTCACAGTAAGTTTGTATATGTGTTCTTATCAAAATTACTTGAATTACTTTAAAATTGTTAAACTAATCATCCGATTTGTATGAATTTTGGCAGATATGAGCACATCAGCAATTTGTATTTAAATACTGAATTTCATATCGACCGGGTGAGCAGTATTGAAATTAGGAAAATATTTCAGTGACAATAATTACTCAACCAAACTGCCCGCTAACGAACGCAAATATGTAAGATATTCTAGTCCCACACCTATCCTGAAAATTTCAACTTTTTAACTCTTCCTGATCGAAGGTTATGAGTTTTTTTGGAATTTTTTCGAAATCTCTAACAGGAATTCGTACAATTGTCACTATTCTCTGCAAACTTTTGTCTGGCTAAACGTGGACTAAGTTTTACCCATTTTATAAGCATTGATTTGAAACTTGATTTTGAAGAAAGCCAAATTAAGTCACATTCGATAAAAATTTTTTGAAATAAGAAATAATTATTCCAACTCCATTGAAATTTTTCAAACTTCTTCGGATTTTTTCCAACTGCTTAAAAAATATATACCAACTGCTCTGAAAATTTGCCAACTCTGATCAACATTTGCCCGTACCAACTGTTTTGAAGTATTTCCAACTGCCTCGAAATTTATTTCTTCTTTCAACCGCTTCGGAGTTTTTTCAAATTCTTGAAAATTTGCAACTCTGATCAACATCAGGCCTGCCTCTGTACAACTCTATAGAAATCTGCACATTTTTTGAACATTTTTCCAACTGCTTCGAAAATTAACAACTGCTTTGAAAATTTGCCAACTCTGATCAACATTAGGCCTGCCCTTGTACAACTTCATTGAAATCTGCCCATCAATTTTTTCAACTGCTCTGTAATGTTTCAACCGTCTGTAAATTATTACAACTGCTACCAAAATTTACCAACAGCTTTGAAAATTTGCCAACTCTGATCAACATTAGTCTCGCCCGTGTACCAACTCCATTGCATTTTTTACAACAGCAAAGTTTTACCAACTGTTCAAAAATATTTCCAACTGCTCCGTGATTTTTCCGATTGTCTCAAAATTTTTCCAATTGCTTCGAAATTTTTTCAACTGCTTCGAAAATTTACCTACTACTTTGAAAATTTGCCTACTTTGTTAAACATTGGGGGGGGGGGGTTATCGTACCCCCATTGGGCACGTCCCTGGTCAAATGTCTTGGCCCTCCTAGGTTTCTCAAGAAATAAACAATTTATGTTCTGGAAATTAATCCGAAAAATGCCGAAAAAATCTCTTTTGAGCGCTCGTTCTACTTGAACGAGTGCTATATCGTTTTGTCCAAACGTCTGTAATTTTCGAATTTTGAAAATGATCTTAAACGATAGGGCCCGACTACCTGATGACGAATCCGTGGTCCAATTCAATTCTGTCCGTGGGGCCGTCCGGCCGGCCGTTAGCAACTTTCGAAGGGATTGTCCTAGGGACTTGAGATTTTTGGGGTGAGTTTAGTTCCCAAATACCGCGGTTAGGTTCCTTAACTAGCCAAATCGTACAGGATGTTCTAGAAATACGGCCTTTCAAAATTTTTGTTCCTCAATAGCTCAGACAAAACATAACTAATCGAAATGAAATTTTGCGGCCACATGCAAGATGCTCATAATAAGACTCATGCAAAAATTTTTGACCATAGTGTCAACAGAATCACAGAATACTCAATTGGAATATTTAAAAGAAGAATCTTTATATTTTCATAAAAAAGACATCCGATTGGAGTGGAATTAATTTTGTGAATGAAGATTTATATACCTCGAAATTTCAAGAGGATCGCATCATTGGATTCGTAGAATTAGTTTTTTTAATCATTGATACATATTTTACTTACATATTTCATTTTTTGAATAATTTTCAGATTATAATTTCGATCGTGCTGAGATTTTGCATTCACATACTTAGCATGAATCTCAAGTCCTAAACAAAATTTTGACGTAATAGCATTATTGCTCTACCAATGAACCTGATCAAGGCTTTTCTTAAATTTTTTCATAATCACAATGATCACAATATGGTTTTACAGATATTTCTTTGAAATTGGTACACGTAAATTCAGTTGAAAATTATTTTTGAAACTCTCATCAATTTGGTGGCTTTCGTTGAAAAAATAAGAGTCGTATTAGGTACTTCACGAAACAATTGCTATTGTCATGGAGAGCCTATCTGGTTATAGGCTGAAATTAAATTTATAGCTCAATTTGCTTTACAAACGAATGAAAATGCGAAATACAATATTTTCGTCGTTAGATTTCTCAACTGAATAGTGAATACACAATTTTCATACCAATCACGCTATGTCATTTTCAGCAATGTGACCGAGGAATAATTTTTATTATTCCAAATGGAAACTATGCATTGAACGAAGTAAAATCAGTAGATCAAATTGGTTCAGAGGTGAAAGAGAATTTCAAAGATAATTTTTCAATTTGAAAAAAAGCAGTGTCGTACAATTTTTTTCCCGAAACTTTTCAACGCAAAACCGCTGCGGACGTCTTCTGATAGAAATATAGAAATGTAGTTCAATGCAGTTTGAATTTCAAAGATTTTGTACGCAATAGTATCATTGTGGCTGTGAAGAAAATATCACTCTTGAATATGTACAAGCATATAATAAAAATAATAATAATATAATATACAGGGTGAATCCTGTTGAACTGTACATACTTCACACAGAGATAGAGGACACTTTGCTGGTTTCAAAAAGACCCCACATGAAAGGTCTCGAACGATTCGTTTGAATTATACAGGGTGATTTCCAGTTTTGGGTCATATTTTCAAAATGCTCTATTGGACGAACGAATAATCACAAATTCATCAAATTTGGTACGTAGGAGGACAATATCAATCTCCATACAGCTGAGTTAACAGATTATCAGTTTCCAGGGCCGGACTCTATTTTTCTGATATTATCGGAATTTATGAAAAAGAACACCCTGTAGATGAAAAAGTCAATAAACCTGTCATGACAGTTCAAACTACACTAAAAACTCTACAATGAAGACTAATAAAATCACGTGGCACACCTACAAATTTAGAGAAAAAAAATATTGAATATGCGTACTCGGAGATAAATTTTTTGGACGGGCCTAATTCACATGGAAAACCATACCCAAATGCATCAAAAGTTGAAGACAGGAGAATATTATCAGTTTAAATCCTCTCGATATTCAAATATTCCAATATTCAGGTAATTTTCGTCAGTTTCCAGGACCGGACTCTATTTTTCTGATATCGGAATTTATAAAGAAAATCACCCTGTAGATGAAAAAGTAAATAAACCTGTCATGGCAGTTCAAACTACACTAAATACTCTTCAATACACAGTAATAAAATCACGTGGCACACGTACAGATTCAGAGAAAAAAAAATTGAATATATGGGTACTCGGAGATAATTTTTCTTGTGCGGCCTAATTCACAAAAAAAACATATCTAAATGTATCAAAAGTTGAATATAAATGGTTAAGATCTTCTACGCATTCAAGTATTCCAATATTCAGGGACGGACTCCCATTTCAGATTGGGTTTTTCAATAGATGATAGGTCGAAAGATTCGCCCTGAATTTGGAACACCCCAAAAAACTGTTACGGGAGACCGAACAACATTAAATAACCTACAAGAAATTTTCATGAAATCGCGAGACACACAAATAGATTTAACAAAAAAATTTAATAATCGTACTCAGAGATAATTTTTTGGGCGGCTGAAGTTTAGTAGAAGAACTATGTATACCGAAATGCATGAAAAGTCGAATATTATCAGGTTATATTCACTCCCCATGAAAGTATTCCATAATCCCTGGATTGTAGGTTATTTAATGTTTTTCGGTCTCCCGTAACAGTTTTTTGGGGTGTTCCATATTCAGGGCGAATCTTTCGAACTATCATCTATTGAAAAACCCAATCTAAAATGGGAGTCCGTCCCTGAATATTGGAATACTTGAATGCGTAGAAGATCTCAACCATTTATATTAAACTTTTGATACATTTGGGTATGTTTTTTTGTGAATTAGGCCGTACCAAAAAAAATTATTTCCGAGTACCCATATTCAATTTTTTTTTCTCTGAATCTGTAGGTGTGCCACGTGATTTTATTACTCTTTATTGAAGAGTATTTAGTGTAGTTTGAACTGCCATGACAGGTTTATTGACTTTTTCATCTACAGGGTGTTTTTTTTCATAAATTCCGATAATATTAGAAAAATAGAGTCCGGTCCTGGAAACTGACGAAAATTACCTGAATATTGGAATATTTGAATATCGAGAGGATTTAAACTGATAATATTCTCCTGTCTTCAACTTTTGATGCATTTGGGTATGGTTTTCCATGTGAATTAGTCCCGTCCAAAAAATTTATCTCCGAGTACGCATATTCAATATTTTTTTTCTCTAAATTTGTAGGTGTGCCACGTGATTTTATTACTCTTCATTGTAGAGTTTTTAGTGTAGTTTGAACTGTCATGACAGGTTTATTGACTTTTTCATCTAACAGGGTGTTCTTTTCATAAATTCCGATAATATCAGAAAAATAGAGTCCGGTCCTGGAAACTGATAATCTGTTAACTCAGCTGTATGGAGATTGATATTGTCCTCCTACGTACCAAATTCGATGAATTTGTGATTATTCGTTCGTCCAATAGAGCATTTTGAAAATATGACCCAAAACTGGAAATCACCCTGTATAATTCAAACGAATCGTTTGAGACCTTTCATGTGGGGTCTTTTTGAAACCAGCAAAGTGTCCTCTATCTCTGTGTGAAGTATGTACAGTTCAACAGGATTCACCCTGTATAAGATATATAATATCCTAATAATAATAAGTAGGAGCACACCTGTTTATTCCTTTGACATTTAAATTTTGTATTAAATATACCGATTTGCTGTTAATTTCATGATTGGAGTGGCGAAAATACTTCTGGTTGAAATAATCTTCATTTGATACAAATTTTAGCATATCTTCGGATGATAACTATCTTGAAGGAAGAAGTGAAGTTCACTTCTTTCTCTGATATCCTTTGATACTCTAATCTATTTTTTTGAGCGCTCGTTCTACTTACACGAGTGCTATATCGTTTTGCCAATTTTCGGAGTTCTAGCCGAAAATAGTCTCAAACGATAAGGTTCGACTTACTGATGACGAATCCGTGGTCAAATTCAATTCAGTCCGTACGACCGTCCGTCGGCCGTAAACATGATAACTCTCCAAAGGATTGCCCTAGAGACTCCAAATTCTCAAGGTTGGTTAGGTTCTAAATGTCGCGGTTGAATGCGTTAACCAACAAAATCGCACATGGTGTTTAAAAATATGGCCATTGAAAATATCTCAATCAATATCTCGAAACAAAACAAAACTGATCGAAATGAAAATTTTCGACTACAAGCAAGATACTCATATGAAGCCTATAATGAAGTTTTGTGGCTATAGAATCACAGAAATAGAATATTCAATCGGAATATTGAAAAAATCCTTATAATATCCTCTCCTCTATTTCTCAAATAATTCAGAATTTGTCTATTTGATCGAGCTGAAATTCTACTGCTAAAAGTTTTAATACCAATTCAAAGCAGAACGCAAATGTTGTACCAACCATGGAAAAGTTCTAATATTCCCATGAAGAAACTTTCGAATGGAATGAAATAGAGTTTGAGCATGTAGATTTTCTAAAGGATTGTGAAATCAAAACTATAGAATTTTGACATTTCCAGTTATCGATTTTAACATATTCATTATTTGAATAATTTCCAGAATATAGGTATTTCCAATCTTACTTAAGATTTTATTGCCGTATTATTTCACCAATGAACGAGCGCTCGGAACCCTGAGCAGGTTGCTCAGGGTTCTTCTTAATTTTACATCATGTTTAGTCTTTTCTGAATTAGGTATAGAATGGAAGAGTTCCACGAAAACAACTCTGCTGGCGTTTTCTCGAGCAGATATCGAATTAAAAGAATAAAAGATCGATAAAGGCAGTAGGAGAGGGATGGAATGTTCAGGACGCGCCCAATGCGGGCGCCTGGACGCTACAAGAGAAGCATCGATTGACTGGTGACCTAGAATGTCGGCCATCCACCATGTATTTATATATAGGTCGAAGAGGGGAGGAGATGTGATAGGAAAAGTCTTCTAAATATACACGAATCCTTTTGTTTTCACTTGGACTTCGGCTCATCATTTTACGAAGGTACCATCAAGTGTGTATAGGAAATTAACGGTTACTTGCTTCATATTTGCCTGAGATGAAATTATTTTCGTGGGAAATAAGCTTATCAGTTTATAGTTTTTGAGCACTCGTTCTACTTAAACGAGTGCTATAGCACTTTTTTGCGGATTGGTTTCGTTTTGTCTGAATTATTGAGGAACTGAGCCGAGAGTGGTCTCAAACGGTAGGTTTCGACTTCCTGATGACATATTCGTGGTCAAATTCAATTCCGTCCGTAGGGCCGTCCGTCCGTTAGAACGATAACTTTCGAAGGGATTGTCTTAGAGACTTGAGATTTTCAGGGAGTTTGTTTCCCGAATGCCTCGGTTAAGTTCGTTAATCATCCAAATCATACAGGGTGTTCCACAAAATATGATCATTTAAAATTTTTGTTCCTCAATATTTCAGACAACGAAACCAATCGGCAAAAAACTTTGTTGCCACATGCAAGATACTCATAATAAGTCGCCTGCAAAATTTTGTGGCCATAGTGTAAACAGCACCATAGAAAATTCAATTGGAATATTGAAAAGAAGAAACTTCATATTTCCATAACAAAATATCCGACTCGAGTGAAATTTATTTGTGAATGAGAACTGATATACTGAATGTTCATGCAAAATTTCAAGAGGATCCCATTATCAGAACTATAGAATTTAATTTTTTAATTATCAAGTTTTCACATTTTTCATTTTTCGAATAATTTCCAGGATATAATTTCGATCGTGCTGAGATTTTCCATTTATATATCAAAGTTAAGTCCTATAAAAAATTTTTGAGCTAGTAGCCTCATTGCTCCAATAATGGACGAGCCCTCAAAGGTACCTACTCAGAGCTTTCTTAAATTAAATTTTGTGTCATTCAAATCAATACTTCATGTTTTTGTTAATATTTCGTGTATTCACTATCATAAACTCTTTGTGAAATTTCGAAAAAGTGTTTGCGGTTTCAAATATGATTATTGTTTTATTTTCAAAAAACTGATCCGAACTCAGCTGCTTACAAAAGAATTGACTGATAGGTCTGAAGATGAAACGAGTCAAGGTGAAAAATTCCTATGATTATACAGGGTTTTCCTTTTAAGTTGGCCTATTAGACGTTTTAGGAGAACTAGTGAATATTTCGTTCTGAAATTTTAGGTGCAGCCTGAGGGTGAAGGAACTCTTCGATTAAAATATTTTCAAGTCGACAGTGTTGCCACGTCTATCTCAAACGCATATCTACTTTCTTATTTAGATATGGTCTAATTATTGGGGGGGGAAGCTACAATAATGCTATTGGAAATATCCTAACTACTCAGAAGACAATTCTTAAAATTATATACAGGATAGAAGCGAACATTTCCAACAGACATTTTATTCAAAGAGTCAGATGTTCTATCCATCAGAGCCCTATTCGTTCACAGTGCCTGAATTACCTGCCGAAAATTGAACAACTATTACCAAATTCCAGAACGAAAATAATATGAGAAAAAGCTCGTTGGCGTCTAAACTTTTATGTCAAGGCTCAACTCACGTATAGTTATTTTTTTGCTCCAAAATTCTACAACATGCTTCCCCACACTATAAAATCAGAAGTAAAAATAAGAGAAAATTCAAAAATCTAACTAAAGAGTACACTGAGAGAAATTTCTATTCACCACAATGAAAATTGCATTACCTTAATAAAAATTCTGCTTTAAATAGGCCCCTATGCAGATACTTTGCTACTGCAATAAAAAGCGTTTTGCTAAAAAGATTTTATTAGCATTAAGAATAATTTTACTGGAATTCACATACCTAACACAATAAAAACATATTGTAGGTGCAATAAGAAGTTATATCTGCTACAGCAAAATATTTTTTTATGGTAATAAAATATTTTATTATGCTTAAAAAATATTTAATAAGTAAGTCTCATAGTTTTTATGCACAATAAAATATTTTCTAACCACAAAAAAATATTCTCTATAATTATAAATTATTTTATTGCCACAACAAAAACCATTTGTATGCATAATAAAATATTTTCTTACCACAAAAAAAAATTTTCTTTGTATTGATAAATTATTTTTGTTGCTACAGCAATTTTTTTTTTAAATATTATCCATTTTATTGTAGGAAATATGTTATGTTATTGTGAATAATAAAAATTCTATTGTTCGCTGTAATAAGTTTCCCTTCAATAGTTTCGTTTTATTGCCAATAAAATATTTTCATTATAATAAAAAAATTGAGACAGTAAGAATATATATAATTTCTTCATACTGGATAAAGGATTAACAAGAAAACTGCGATGTGAATAGTATATGTAGTATAATTTTCCATCATCAAATATAAAACACATTCCAATATATGAACATCAACTATATATAGTACATATCAGGTACAAAATCAACAAAAAAACGAAAGTAATAATTCTTTGGCTTCACTTATATATATATAATACTAAAAAAATGTGTACTCAAACGAAATTAATAACTCTTTGGCTTCACTTACATAACACTAAAAAAACTATTTTGCATTATAATTAGTTTTCATTGCAAATTCAAAAAATTGTTAAAAATTTTTTGTTTGTTTTTCTGAATTACAGATATAGTGTCCACAATTTCTAGCTTATGTAAAAAGCAATACATCTTTCATTTGTCCAATCAACTTCCCAAGAAAATGAATGTTCATCAAATCTGATAATGTGTACTCTAGAACAAATGAAACAAATATTTTATTTTTGTTAATTATTAAATTAATTATTTTTCCAAATATCGGTTTTGGTTCTTTGCAAATCAGGATAACGTCATTCAAATGAAAAACTTTTGAATTGACTGAGACTCTTGATGCTTCTTTTCAAGATCACCACTGAAAGATTCAACATCCTTATCCTGATCTACATTCTTGATTTCTTCCAAATCAGGAACAATTTCAAAAAAACTTTTCCCAGCATTTCCAATACTCGTGATTTTCACAGCGACATTGAAACCTTTGTGACAAGTGAATCTATAGGATAAATCAAGCTGATGTTTTTATTGCCAAAGTATGAGTTTTATTTTTTCTAGACATAACGACAGTTGCTGCTAATTTAAATTGCCGATTTTTGACTCGTATCTTAGGTAGATGCTTGTACAAGTGGTCCGATTTCATTCATAATATTCGGATAATGAGTTAGAAAATGGCATTTGGGTTTCAATGTTGACGAAAAATGATTCAAGTGTAATGTAAGAAAACCTTTCGATTAATGCTGATAACTTTTGTGGCATATCTGGTTGTAAATGTATTTTGCTAAAATAATACTCAGTATTCTTCGCAGTAACGTATATAATTCCCAATGAGGATTATTTTGTGGTACTAAACTGCCAAAAATTAATCCAGCATTAAAATAAAAATGCTTCATTTCAGAGGCTGACATTTTTAGTAATTTTTTCTTTACTTGATCCAATGAAATTAGGGGTGGCTTGTTGTGATTTGGACTAAAATTGAAGTAAGCAATCTTTTGATTCAAAATATCTAACGAAAAAAATTTGTCAATGAAAATATATTGGTGTAATAGGCAACTCATTATTTGTACCCCCACACCTTCATATATGTCATGCGCAATGTCTGTGGAAAATTGTCAACCACATTGAAACATTTATATTATTGAGAGAAGTCCGATATTTTATACCTGTTAAAAATGGTGCATTCATAGAAACATCTTGAGTATATTTTGTAGAGTTCTTAAAGATGCGATATCTTCTTTACAGCCTTTTGAGTTTCTAAACGGTTCAACTTACAGAATCTACAAAAAGAGTTGGACACAAAACTTTGCTGAAACCCTAAAACTGTGTTTAAAGCCAAATGTCACCTACAAAAAGAGCAAACACGAAATGGATCTCGTACTTCTATTACCTAAATCTATATTGGACCTGTATCAAATAAGTAATTCAATTCGTCAATTACTTTAGAAAAAATCACGCCCTCTCCAAATTCTTTTAAAATCTGAAGAGTGGTACAGAAGTGCCAGAAATATGTATCTATATGTGCACGGACCATAGGTGGTAAACATCTATAGTACAA